>CM041001.1:7423068-7442095 GCA_022985145.1 Pangasius djambal | reverse complement strand
GTACTTCCTTGCTTTCGCTTAGACTGACAAATACTGTGTAGTTCTAATAGTGTGTGGTATGTTCTCATGTTCTCAGGTGTTCATCTGCTCTAGAGTGACGAGGTAGAGCCAGATGCCTTTGGTGTGAGGTAAGTCCACTAAAATCTATTCACTCACATGATCACCGTTTCACTCCTTTGCTAGCTCAATATTCTAAATGTGCATCCACTGTTTTTTCAAAATGATATGACATTATTATATAACAGCCTAAAAGTGCATAAAAAGCACATCCTGTGTGGGCAGCATGGCTGATCTGATTTTGGTTGGTGTGGGTAGCATCTCGTAGTATCTTGTTTCAGTTTTATGCCATTTGCCCAAGATGCACACATGCTAATTACCCCTACCTCACACTCATTTAGGCCAGCGCTGTGTGCTTTGAGAGTAATTAACCAGACCCATCCATATGTTTCCTTCTTATTGGTTTACAGTCAGCTCCAGAAATATTGGCACCCCAGATAAAGACAGATGCCTTTGTGGTAAATTTTTATTAATATAACCTCTAATTGAAATACATTCATTCTAAGAAAAAAAAAAACCTTAACAAAACCATGTCACAATTATTAGCACCCCTAGAAATGTTTATGGAAAAAGTAACAGATTTTATATATGTACAGTACTGGGCAAGAGTCTTAGGCACCCTATTTTTTTTTTTTAGTACAAAAAAAAGATTTTGTTATAGATTTTTATTTTATAGCTTCTACATTATGGAGTCAGTACAAAAACATTTTAGATTTCCAAACATTAGTTTTCCAGCACTAAATTAAATGTTACAGGAAAATATTTGTATGTCAGTAAAGAAATCAGCATATTATGTAAGAGACACTTTTCAGATAAAAAAACATAATGAAGGCTGCTGGGTTTCGCTGCAAAAATAAGAAGCAAGTACAGCAGTCCGGAAGTCTCCAGAAGAACTGTGGCTGGTTCTGTAAGATGTTCAGTAAAACTTACAGCTCATTTCCTTATAAAACTGCACAAATTGTACCTGAGACTACTATTTTTTTTTTAAAGCAAAGGGTTGTCACACCAAATATTGACTTTGTTTCATTTTTTACTGTTTACTGCTCTTTATAGTACTTTCTAAATGTAGAAACAATTAGTTTAATTATTTTTGAAGGCGTCTTTGTTCTACAGCATTTCTTTACATGTGACTAAGACTTTCTCACAGTACAGTACTCTTTTAAGTTCAGTTGAGTGTTTAGGAACTCATTAGTGGTCATCCATAACTTCCTGTTTCACTGAGGTATAAATATTTATTCTAAGAAAATAAAAATAAAAAATACTCATGAATTTTTTTTTTTTTAATAAAAAACGCATGCTGCAAGTGACATCCCTGGAAATTTTTATGGAAAAAAGTATATAAAAAATGTATATTTTACTTTCAGTTTGCCTGAGTGTTTAGGAAGGCCAAATTCCCCTAGTCACTGCCACATGGGGAAGATATGAATAACCAAATGAATATCCAAATTAAATGAGAAATGAAATACAAATGAAATAAATTAGGCAATGACTATAAAATATAAAAATAAAATAGCTGTATGTTTGAAAAAGCCCAAAACCACAATTAGGGCAAAAATGAGTAAGTTTTTTAAAATTAAGAACTTGCGCTGTAATGAACCTGACTGGATGAGGATGCGAGTGTATTTTGCCTCTACACACCATTGTTAGAGATTTGTAGAAGACTGTAGCATTTTGGGATCACCGAGTTTCCAAATCTACAATTAGACTCCACCTCCATGCCAACATACTTGTAAAGCGTACCAGAAGAAAGCATTATCTTTCCTCTAAGCACAAACATAAGGGCCTGGTGTTCCCTGGACACTGAGAACTGGGTTCTCTGGTCAGATGAGACAGAAATAGAACACCCAAGGTGAGTTTGATATTGTCAGTGTCATTTTCAATCTCATATTATCAGTGTGAGATTAAGCTAATAAGCCACATAATCTTTTTTTACCCATCTTAACCAAGAGTGCCGCTAGTTCTCGAGCTGACCTTGCATGCAGACTTTCATACTTGCAGAGCAACATGGCTCTTTCCTGTACTTCCCTTTTTGTGCGTGCGAGTCTAATTTGCATGCCTGCCTCCAGCATGTCCGTGTTTTCCATCGTGTTGTGCTCGGCATGTTTATATCAGTCAGGATGAATTTCATCAGAGCTCTGTCTGTCTCTGTCCTCAATTAAAGTGGTTCTTAGGAATGAGGTCTTAGGAATGGTCTAGGCAGAACACTGCCCAGCTCTACATGCACACGCTGTTAAACATGGAGTTTATTTTTTTTCCTTTTATTTTTAATTTTTTTTTGCATTTCTTTATTAAAATGTGTGTACTGTATGTAAACCTATCAGTGCGAGTGCATGAGTTTACGAAGGACAATTTGTAAAAATGACGGAATTGTATGAGTTTTATTTATTTAACACCCTTTATAAATAAAATGCAATGCTTATGAGTTTAAAAAAAAACAGTAAAGTGTGAATAAAAATGGAAAGTAAATGAGGGGCAAAGGAAATGCAAAGGAGAAACAAAAGCAGGGAAGTTCAAAATTAACCTTATGAAAAAGAATGCAAAAAAATAAAATAACAAAAATAATCAATGCCATTTTATGATGAATCTGATTGTAAAAATAACATGAATTTTTTTAATAAGTTGTAGACATGCTGACATGGCCACCCCGGTCTCCTCATCTAAACCCCACTGAAAACCTGTGGGTGATCTGAAAAGGAGAGTCCAAAAGAGAGACCTGGAGGATCTGGGGGGATTCTGTATTGATCAGTGCCCTTGTCATTTCCTGATTCCTTGCCCTGTATTCTCTAATCTCATCAAGGATTTTAAGAGAAGCCTTTTTTTTCTATAGCCTTTTTTTTTCTTTACCAAGGGTACCAATAATTCTGGAACTGATGGTATATCACTTGCTGTTCCCTGAACATGATCCCTTTAGTATTAGAAACTAAGCTCATGTTATTGGATTTGAAGCCCTCTGTAAGCGTCCTGTCAGGGCTTTCCCAAGGAGCACTGGTGCTACTGACTTGAGCAAAAACAGGAGCACATAGTAAAAAAAAAAATCTGCGAGCAAAAACATTTGCTTTCTTATTACCTTGTCAAACCTGATTAATTAATGTTTGAGACTTTCTACTTGCTTTTCTGTTGTGCGGTTTTATTAAAATGGCTTGTGTACGATGTTGCATTAGTAGCAGAAACTAAATTTTTTTTCCCATCTATTGGCACTAACTACAGTACTCCTGTCAGAAAATCGGTTTATTCTCATTAACAAAGAGTCCTGATGACGTGAAATTGTCTGTCTAGCCAGAATCTCTTTATAAACCCTATTGTGTTTACGCCATTGACAAATGGCAACAAATCTGTGTTATTAACTGTCTGTCCTGATTGGATACTACTTTTTTCTTTTCGATCCAATACCAAGAGTATTGATACCGCTACCTTGAAAAGTCTTTTATAAAGAAAGACTTTAAAAGTCTATATAAAAATGTGAATGTTGCAGTTAATGCAGTGAGAGACAAAGAGCATAGCAAAAGAAGAAAAAAACCCAGAAAACATTCAAACAGAAAACAAACATGGATATGAGTAATTGGAAGTGGAATAAATAATTTGTTTAACTACAGAAATAAGACATCAGGAATTGTAATAATAAAATAATACATACAAGATACCAAGATATCAATGTTCTTATATTAGGATTGATTTCTAAAAAGAAATATCAGAAAGTATCAAAATGAAAATATCGATCTGCAGAGCCCTTGTACAAGCCCTGCTGCCTCTGTCCAAAACTTTGAGGTTATGGTGTGAATATCGAGTTGGCTTCAACCAATATTTCGAACATTTGCTAACCTTTCATCTAACAGACATGGCTACTGAAGCACAAATGAGTGTATGCTATGTACAATAGTATGACATGCATTCTCATGCATGTAAGGATGTAATGTACCATGTATAATTGTTTCACCTGCTGTATAAAACGCTGTGTCGAGAAAGAATTCTGACTTTTCATCTGTAAAGCGGAGAAAGAGGTGGAGCAGAAATCCATCAGCTGTGTGAAAAGATTTGTAATCAACATAGATGTTTTTTTTTCTTCAAATAAGTAACATTAAGTCAGAGTATTTGGCTCGCACGTGAGTTCGTATGTTCAAATTCAACTCCTATTTTTTTTAAATAAGGAGCAAATGTCAGTAAAACACTCACATCGTAGAACTTTGTCTATGGAGTGAAGCAAATGCTGCAGGAAATGTACTGTACAGGAAGATGGGGACACAGAGAATATAGTATATATCACACTTCAGGCTGTTCTTCATCCTATTTACTCTAATGGATTTTCAGAAGGTTAGAAGTTTCCGAGTACCCAGTTTTTGCAGACAGGATGTGAAAAGGACTTTGTTGCTCACCAATGATTTTTTTCGGATTTGGGAATCAGTCAGAAATTCAACTAGGAACATCATTTCTAAAATACAAATAAATCAGCTAATTTATTATCAGTGTAGCGGTGTCGTTTCCATAGCCAACACCAACAATCTTGACTAAACGTTAGCTTTTTAAATCTGTGATCTGTTCATCATTTTTTGTTTGTGTAAGCATAATCATCTTTTGGTTTCATGGCTGCTTTCTGTTTTGTCACTATTTGGCCTGACATTTCTGCACCAACTCTATTCCAGCACATGTTGGAGTCGAAAACGGATGCAAGTGCAGGTGGTTTATTAAAGAACACGCAAATGAAACCAACTAAATCAAAGCAAGAATCATTAACAAAAGCTAGGAAACTGGCACGAAACACAAAAATACAACACAAGACAACAGACTACACACGAAAAAAAGCATGACAAAGAAACACACAGGAGGCGGAAGTTAAACAAGACAGGTGAGTGTAATCACTGAGGCATGTGACCAGGTCAAAAGGGTTCTTTTAAAAGGAATGTGGGAGAACAATCTACACATTGTGTAACATCACTGGAGCAGCAAAATATGTCAAGGTTATAAATAAGTATAAGTAAACAAAATTGGCTGTGTACTTTATTTACTGTGAGACATTACAAAAAGAGAGTTATATTTTTAAGTACTGTGAATATTGCTTCTGTAGCAGAAATAGGAATTTGATATCACAAATCATATGCAAACAAAGCATACGCGTTTAACTAAAATAATATTTTGTAATTATCCACTTTCCAGTCCATAAAATAAGGGAAAGTAAGTGAGGCTCAAAGATGGTAGAATGTCAGTTTGCATATTCTCTGGAGATTGACACAACACTATGCTGCTCTTGGCAAACCAGGCATAAGTTGAGCGATTATATTAAGATTATTTTTTCCCTGTAAATGGGCTAAAATCAACATATTCCCACAGCAGACTCACTCTCTTCTTATCAACTATGATTTCCACACTGGAATGGAAATATATTTTAGTACAGTTTTTAGTTGCATGTTTTAGTTGACCAGATTTTTTTCTTTTTTTAGTTTTAGATGCGGAGCACAGCTAAAATGGGTAGTAAATTATTGGTGAATTCTACCCATGTTTACCAAGCCCTGTTTACAGATACATTTACTGTAAAAACTTACACAAAATGCTGTCACCTTTCTGTGAAAAAATGTTTACTGCAAATCATCCTTCTGTTCTAATGCTTCTGTCTGAGCTCTTTGTAGTCCATTAATGCCATCAAGCTGAGTTCTTTAGTAATTCATTAATGTCCAATTAGACAACAGTTATGGGAATTTAATTGGCGGTAATGTATCATCCTTGCACTAGCTTCATTCCCATTTCTCGTAAGCACTTTATTATTAATTAATGTCTACTTAATGAACAATTATTATAGTTTTAGGAGCATTAGTGGGTAATTATTGGTCAGCCAATGGCGCTCCATATCAGTTTGACCTTATGATTATTTCATTGTAATCTATTAATGTCTAATAGGAAATGGACAGTGAATGTACAATTCTTAGAATTTAAAGAACAATGAATGGACAGTTGTTGGAATTAAGTGATATGATATTTAACATTGCCAGAGGTAATTTATAATCCATTATACAACTGCGCCATTTAATTCTCGATTCTGATTGGTCAGATGGTGTTAAGTAATTTTCTGTAACAGCAGCTCTGAAAATAGGTGAAGTTTTCTGTCAGGAGATGTTCTTTTCGCATTTTTTCAAAGGAGTCTCCAGTGTCAGTGCTTTGTAGCAGTCGGGATAACGGAGACAGAGGGCTCTGCAGTTTCTTGATAACATGACAAGCTGCATTTCTTTGTCTTATTAACTTCAAGAGGGAGGAAAAAAGAGGTTGTTTATAGCTTGTCTTGCAGATGTTGCGTTAAAAATGTTATTAAAAACAGCTAAAATGTATACCGTGTCATTATTTAATTATTAATAATGTTAGCGTTGACAGATTGCTTTGGTATATGAAGAATTAAACACTGAGATGTGCTGTTATTGAAAAATAATTAATGACTGATTGGCATGATGCCTTTGCCACCCCAAGGCATTTTGTTTTCCTGTAACAGCATGCCACAACATGTTTTATTCCTTACTTATTTTTCATTAAGCCTGCAAAGATCCAAGCAATATTAGCCGTTAATTTTGCTTTTGTGCATAGAAAATACATTTCAGGATAGAAAGTAGTTTTAATTGGCATTAGTGGATTGTTTTCAAGTAGTTGTTTTCAGCATGTGTTTAAATCCAATTTGCCGAGATTACAATGAATACCAAAATGCATACACATCTACCATAAACAATAGTACTATTTTATATTCCTGCAGCATGCTCTCACTCACAGCCGCTATGATATGTGCGTATTTTTGGTTGTTCATTTATCCATTGATTTGCAGCTATTCTAACATTCTATTCTGGCAACAATCAAAGCAAGTTACGAGCTGGTCAGTGGAGCAGTGTTAAACTTTCATCAGAAAGTTTCTCCTCTTGCACTCATTTCTGGCCTTCATTAGGTTTTAATAACTGTTCACGTTCAGTCTAATGGGTTGAAATCCACAGGAGTCAGGGTGAAAAGTACAGCCAGCAATTTTGGTGCATACACCGATGCTGGCTCAGTACGGCTGGTTGTTAGGGGCGACGGGAAGACCACCTATTGTGGATTGGAGGGTCACAGCATCCTCTCCTACCAATCACTCGTCAAAGGCATTCATGTTATACAACCTGTGTATGAATGTATGAAAAGCGAGATATTTTCCCTTGTCCTCTGCACATTGAGCGATTTTCTGTTTTGTCTCTGAGAACTCAAGTGGGGAGACAAACTGACATTTTCATGATCAAACGGAAATACTGATGATTCTTGCATCAGATGCTCAGAAAGCAACCATTTGTTTTAGAGGGTGTCATCTCGATCACTCCAGCTGGCTTTGTGTGAGTCTTTGTGACTGCACAATTAATCATATCTGTAATAATTTTGGTCATACTCTTTAACTTTAATACTTAATAGCTCATTGATTGGCTTATGTTAGCAGGAACGGACAAGTGAATAATTGATTAGTTAGCCCAGTGGCCAAGTGAAAGCTCCAGTCTGCTGTCCAGTTACAGCATCAAAGTTCATCGCATTGTGTTTAAACATAGCTACATATTAAATGAAAACGTTTAATTTGCGAAAGTCATTGTGTTCAACCATAGCTACATACTAAATGAAAACATTTATTTTGCCAAAGTCAGTGTCAAGTCTTTTTTTTTTTTTTTTTACGAAAGTCAATAAGGAGTAATCATTTGCCTCTAATTCTGGTTGTTGAACTTGCTTTGTTGGCAATTAAAAATTAAAAAAACAAATAAACCACACATGAACCTGGTTACTGATTTGTCCACCCTAGACTGTATACTGTATATGTTTTTTGACTTTAGTGCCTTAACTTACAACTTTGTGTTTTAACCAAAGATAAAGGAAACCTTAATGACTGATTAGCCACTATGGGTAACTACTTTATTATTTCATGTCCCTACCATATTAGGATGGGTGATATTAGCCCATAAGCAAGCCTATAGAGAGATATGGGCAAAGCCTGATTTTCAGATTTATAGACTACATTCTGAATTTACAGTCATGATTGTGAATTCTGTTTGCATACTACTGTTTACTGTATTATAGTTACCATAGATGAAGAAATATTTTAACATAACATTTAGTATTATGCTGTTTAAGCGGTAGAAGTGTATTTGGAAAGGAAATATTTTTCTACCTCAGCCCAGCCTAGCAGGTTTTCCAACATCCACACATTATTTGCAGATCTCTATTTGCCTGTGAGTGAACACATTCTCTTGAAAGCCTGATGCTTCTGTATAAAGCCATAATTACTCACTGAACCCTTCTCAGCTCTAGAATTGACCCTTAATGTAACAGCGAGATAGAAATGCAATCACTCACATGACAGAACAATGCAGTATGAACTCTGGTGACCTCCTGTGCAATCTGAGGACCCTCCACGTACTCGTTTTGAAATATGATGCACTTGAGGGTCTGTAGAGAATAAATGGTGCTCTAAATGCTCTGGCTGCCTTGGATAACCTTGAAACTAAATGAAAAAGTGATATTAGAGAGGAAATACTTGGCATGCCCCAAATCCGCCTAATTGAGAGCGGCTCCCCTGCCATTTGTGTTGCAGAGTTTGAACATTGTGTGTTTTAAAGCTTCTTCTCTGCTTAGTCATTCAGGCCATCTGCTTTTTTTTTCTATCTGTAGGCGGCCAGGGGGAAATCTGGTCAGCGATGATAGACATAGCATGAGTTTTGTTGGTTTTCTTCTTTTTTAGTTGCATTTGCGTCATCCAATTTCAGTTACCTTGTCTACTCATTCGCATATGGTTGTTTAGCATGCGTGGTTGAATAGTAACCCTCAGTGAGAAGTATCTGAAGAGGCTTGAAGGTGGGATGATGATTTTACATAATCCCCCATCTCTCTCTTTTTCTGTCCATGTCTTTCTGTCTCTCTGTCTGTATTGGTTTGAAGAGCTCTATTGATTTTATTTTTTTTATCTGGTGCACAATGGCTTGTCCAGCTGTCCAGCCCTGCTTTGATTCTGCAGCTTTGATTTAAATAGCATCCATAATTATACACAAAAGAGATCTTTTTCACAATAAAACAATTGGTTTTGCCTCAAGAAGATGGCCCGAAGATGGTCGTTTTGGCTTAGTTCCAATACTGTAACTGTAGGGCCATATCTGCACTTCAATACAATGAGTGAAGTTTGTTTGATGAGCCCCTGAAGGACTGAGGGATTGCATCAACATCACTGTTGCCTTCAGAAAGGTCCATTTATTGTTTATTTGTCAATTTTGTAGTAGTGTTGTGTGTAAATGTTTTCGGTGACCCAAACTAACCCAAACTAAAAATTCCCATCAAATTTATGGAAGTTTTGTAAATGCCGATTTTCTTTACATGCATATGTTATTAAATGGCAGTGACCTGTAAATTGACATTTGGTGACACCCACAATACTCCATAAAAGGCAAAGCTCAGAGAGCTGAAAACAACAAATGACAACTAAACAGTGAAAGAGCACCTCCTAAGTGCGACGTGCACTGAATCTTACAGTAATGCATCTCAGCCACTGCAGTGTGTCAGCCACCATAGACACAGAATATCACCTCCTTCTGTTAAACAGTGACATTTCTTGTCCTACTTGACTAGTCTTATTTTCCTTAATCTATGTATTTGTTTTGGATTGCTGTGAAATGATGTGTTTAACAAAATGTTGATTACATTTGTGTGTGTAATTGAAATAACTAAGAAAGATTTACATTCACCAGTGTAATCTATATATAAAATTGCAATAAATCATATAGTATATATGAATTGAGGTTCACATACTGTATATGTAAATCTACGCAAAACTCAGGAGCTCTCGGTCGTTTTTTCCAAACTTGTTATTTGTGTAAATGCTCCTGCGAACAGTTTACGAATAAATTCATCTACATTCAGTTTGATAAATGAGGCCTAAACCTTTAAGGTCTTCCTGACTAAATCCACCTGACTAAATTAGTGATTAAAAAAAAGAGAGAAGATAAAATTGTCAGTTGTTGGATTCAAGTTATATAGATTAGTGCTTGGGTCAGATTTGTTATCACATCGCTCTCATTTTACTGTTTTTCTCATACTTTCTTGCTTTTCTCTCTTTCTTATCTGTCTAAATATTTGATTTAGGAGAGCATTAGAGATGAGCTCAGCTTAGGAGATAAGATTTCAGGATGACGTGGTAGCCAGAAACTTTTAGCCCCAGAACTTTCTAAGCTAAACCTAGTAAGCATAGCGTACTAAACTAAGCTACCAATAACTACCTAGTTAATGGTAATGATGAATAAAATAGTACATAGTAAATGTTAAGGAAATCCCTGAGAATATGTTCATTGAAATCCAAATTGAGATACTGAAATTCCCCTTGTGACTTCCTGCGAGAAATGTAAGCTAATTTGCTAGCAATTGGCTAGCTGGCTAACTGTTTTGGATGGCAGGAAAACATGAAGGAATTTCTCAATTACATATTTGTCTGTATTTATAAATCAATGCTTAATATTTCTAAATTAAAATACATGATTTACAGTGTTCAAACTGAATTTGACTTAGCTGATATAACCTCATTACTTTATTCTTTACTTGAGTTAGTTAGCTAGTTAGCAAAAGCAGATTCTTAGGATGCTAGCAATAATGTACTTCCTATTCATAATGGGATGTTGACATGGATGTGCATGTAAAAATAACTAAAATGCAGGGAATGATGAGTTACATTCTGCAGCAACAGAGAAAATGTGTGTGTGTCTGTTGTTGAGGGAACACTGTACGTGGTTCTGGTAAACAGTAACGCTGCAGCAAGAGTGTGTCTGAAACTAGGAGACACACACACACACACACACACACACACACACAGAGAGAGAGAGAGAGAGAGAGAGAGAGAGAGAGAGTACAGCAAATGCACCTCATCTCGTCCATAGCACTTAATCTTAATTATCTCAGCCCTCAAGGAAAGGTTTTTTTCACACACATTTTTCCAATTAGCCACCAGTGTGGATGAGTGCTTCAGCCCCTCGCTGTGGCAGGCTTCTCAGTGACAGAAGTGTGAGCAGTTACACAACAAACCTACGCCTGTTTCCAGAGCATAAGGAATGTCATCTTCATAATAACACTTGGTTAGGATTTCTCTCCTTGATAGCACCAGAGTGGAAGGGATGGAAGGAAGGAAGGACGCAGTCTGCAAAGTGTTGACTGAGAGAAAAATACATTTAATGGAATACCTCAGGGCTTCTTAAAGCTAATGTCTATCTACTGCTTTTGTAGAGTATGTGTGATTACCAACAACAAGAATTTCACCATTGTGCCCTGTATAGAGGGAGAAAAAAGACCTTGTTTACTCCAAACTCACATATAATGGAAAATTATTTCTGAAAGGATGTATTAAGCGAAATGAAAGTGTTCTGCAAATATATGCTTCATATATCCATTTATTGAAGGAATTCATGAACTGCCTTTTAATGCACTTTCCATTACATTTCCACGTAAGCAGATTTTTTTCTTCTTAGTAAAGGCAAACATTTCAAAATTCTTGTCTGTGGGTAATCGCATACGCTACAGAAGCAATAGATACAGATTAGATTGTTAAGTGCTGGAGTGTTGCTTTAAGTGTAGTTTATTTCTGTTTTTGGTTGCCTTGCACAAAAATGAACCTTTTAAAATAATGCACAGTTGTTGTTCTTCTTTCGGCTGATCCCATTAGGGGTCTCCACAGCGGATCATTGGTCCGCATATACGATCTGGCACAGATTTTATGCCAGATGCCTTTCCTGACGCAACCCTCCCCAATTTTATTCGGGCTTGTGCAACCCCCGTACACTGTCATGTGCAACCCCGGTGACTAGGGTTGGTTCCTAGGGTTGGTTGAATAATGTGCAGTAAATGGTTAAAAAAACACAGAAGTACACAGTACATTTTCGATACATTTCCTTTACAAACCGGTTGTCTAATGTCCACATGGCTGACATTTTTCACTGGCTTGCTGCTGCTCAAAGTGATTGAGCATGTCTTGGAAAAAAAGTTTAATCATTTTCTAAATATCATCACCACTAACATGACACTTTGTTGTAGGCCTGTTTAATATTTTTAGGTCCAAACTTTAATCTTTTGTGTATCTTTTGGCCAGAAACCTGAAAGTGCTGTTTTTGACAATTCTCAGCTGAAATTTTTCAGTGGCGTCTCTAATAAATATCATTAACTGATGCTAACTAATGTTAGCTAAGTCAATAATACATTGATAGATTTTATTTCATATTAATGAACACAAAACCTTCTGTATTTACTTGACAGAAAGTGAAGCTGCCCGCAAGTCCCGAGAGCCCTAATGTCATGTGAAATGGGGGGAAGGGGCGGGACTTCCAGGTGGTGTCAGTTAATGTTGGAGAGCTCAAAACACCTGTGCAAATCATTACATATTAATATCTCAATTGGCCAATCTTTTGTTTTATTGGGGAACCATACCTGCCTTACTGGCCGTATTTTTAAATGATAACTCATACTAGTGTACTCCAGTGTTAAATTGTGGAGGTTCTATTCTAAATATGCGAAGGTTGGCAGGTCTGCTAATATCATTGAAGTAAATGTCACTAGATATCATGGGAGTGTAATAAAGTGTAGAGATGATTACTGTATCATGCAATATGATAATAACAGTGTCCAGATTGAAAGGTAACAGGGTAATATGTACATGCATAATGAATGTATACAAAATGAAAACTAGCAGCATGTCGGTGTCAAAGTCTATGGGAAAAAATACAAGTGACAAGTCACATGAAGTATTTTTAATTTTTAATTTTTTTATGCATTTTTGTTAGTTGTCCAATTCATGCTGCAGTGTTTTGTGCATTATTCCTCACATTGTTGCTGTCAGACTATAATGAAGTCCTGATTGTGCTTTCTCTCTCTCTCTCTCTCTCTCTCTCTCTCTCTCTCTCTCTCTCTATCCCTAGTCCTCTCACATTGTGTTTACCTTTGAATAATAATAATTTTTTACATTTTAACTGCATTTCTGAACACACCAAAAGGAAAAGTGATTCGTTGTGCATTTCAGAAAGTCCTTAGTAGCCTCTATAACTATAATACATAATGGACTATTTAGACATATTATTTAGTATGATAGTATGCTGTAGGAGATACAAAGTAATGTTCTAGCATCGGTTATATAAGGAAAGTCTCCTTCCATCATCATTAATCATAGCTTCTTTTAATTTATTTGATTTTATTTTCTCCTCACCTGATTGTAAAACATTTAGGCATTTTGTTTTATTATTCTTGTTCTTCAAGATTTAACAGGTGGATTCTCACTTCTGTGTATATCTCTTCCTTCTGTGACTGCAGACTGTGAGCTAGAGGGCGGGCGGTTGATGAAACCCTCCCACAACCCCTTTACACTTTGCCTCTGAGCTCCTCCCAGAGCCTTGTCTCCATGGCGATGAGCAGCGACCCCGGCTATGCAGGGCCAGAGCTCGACCCCGACTCTTCTGCTTCCTCATCACCAACACCTCTCTCCGACAAGATGGCCGCCATCACCATAACTGACCCCTCCACCAATGGGCTGAGAAATGGGGGGGGGCATAAGAGGGCTCCACCCCAAAGGCCACACCTCTCCGGCAGGAAGATGTCGCTTCAGGAGAGAGGGACATACCTGTCAGCAGGGGGCGGAGCTGAGCGCATCTCTCACATTTCACCACGCGGTGCACGACGACCAACGATTGAGTCCAAGCGGGTGTCCATTTCAGACTCACAGGTAAGACTCAGCAGTGTGTGTGTCCGCTAGCAAGAGGAATCCAAATTTTCTTCAGTTGATTATGTGAGAATGTATTGCTAAAAGTTGAGAGAAATCTCTTTTTTTTTTTTAGCTGTTGTATGAAATCTATCAGGATATTGCTTTAATTCTTTTTAAAAATGTTGTAATGCCAAATGTTTCATTTAAATAGTCAGCCATCGATGCACTTAACACTAATGATAACACATTACAGTTATACAATATTCTCTATATGTTATAAAAACTTTTTTACTCATATTATTGAAAAAATATGTGATCATGTTTGAGAGGTCACATAACTTCAGTGGTTTTTAGCAGCTGATCGAATTAACAGTGAACTCAGACTTTTGGACATTTGGATAATTTGGATATCATTTCAGATTTCAGTGTTAAAAATCCCTAAAAAAGCTGTGTGTGAAAGTGTTTGTAAATTAGTTGTATAAGGGAATATTAACAATTTCTGTAAGTATTATTACACAGGCGAGTAATAAAAAAAACGACCACAAAACAATGTACAGGTCATTCTGCATTCTGCACTTAAAAAAGACAATAAACAAAAAAAATCACATTTTGTCTCTCTCTCTCTCTCTGTCTGTCTGTCTGTCTTTCTGTCTCTTTATCTGTCTGTCCCTCTGTCTCTTTATCTGTCACTCACTCCATCTGCCTCTCTCTCTCTTTGTTTCCTATTTCTCAGTTAGTCTTTCTCTGTTTGTCTCTCTGTCTCTTTATCTGTCTCTCACTCTGTTTATCTGCCTCTTTCTACCTGTCTCTCTTTCTGTCTCTCTGCCTTTCTCTCTCTCTCTCTCACTGTTTGTCTGTCTGTCAGAGGGACTGCACAGTGGCCACCACTGGTCTGGTTTGTTTATCTGTTGCTATGGTTACTGCAGTCTCTGTCTGATCCTCCTTATTTCCGTTCATTATGTCAACTTTTAAATGGTTTCTTTTCTATGATTCATTTACTTCCCTAGACAAGATGGTCAAGTGATGGACATGCAATGATGAGTGCTTTCACGAATCCTATCGCCTCATTCTTCTTGGTCCATGTGAGATTTTATTTGCAAATGGATCAGCCCACTAATCAGTGATCATTGCATGAAATAGCCAAGCAAAAAAGGTTTTGTCAATCTCTATGTTAACAAATCATTTAATGAAGAGTTATTGTATAAGTGACATTTCAGAATACAAAAGCAACGTGTGTGTGTGCGCGCGCGTGTGTGTGTGATTGTGTGTGCTTTCCCAAGAAAAAGAATATGTGGACATATTTTCATAGTGCTCCTCCATATCTTAGATATTACTGTACAATTCAGATAAATGCTACACTGCTAATATTTTCTCCATATTAGGTATGAAAATGGAAAGTTTTGTAAGGTTCGATAACATTGTTTTGTATATTATTTATGTTCAAATTTGTGTTTTTGAAGATTGATGTTAAATGACACACAAAAGCAGCACTGCTGTAAGTTTGACAATATTTGGTTTGAGAAACAACGAGAATCATTTTGAAAGCTGGAACCCAAAAGCTGTTAAGATCTATCTGTTAAGAGCTACACTTACCAGAGCTTCTTGACAGCCTGTTTATCATCTGTGGGAGGCCATTAAATGTGAGTGAACAACACTGACACATCGACGTGTGAAAGACTTTCTCTGCAAGTTTACCCAAAAGACTTCATTATTTGAACAAATCTAAAGGAAAAGAATCCAAAGGAAAAACAAAATACTAAATTTCTTGCCCAGCCCTTTTTTTGCCTGTTGCAATGTAATTAATATCTGTTAGTGCAAGCCCTACTGATTTATGTAAAACTGAACTGAAATGGATGCGTTGGTTAGTTTTACATTACAAGCTTGCATTACAAGCACATTACAATGCAAACAATTGCATTTTTTGCTCATCTAGGATCTGTCTGTTCTGACAAGTCACATTCGTAACGGCCAAATGCGACCCAAATCTGCCTTTCATGCGAATGCATCTGTTCCCTGAAACACTCTGTATGCACACATCAATATCAATTTTGCATGATTCACAAACTACCAGAAACATCGCATTTGTGAGACAATCCATCATAGCTAGCATCTCAAGCCTGTGTTGCAGTTTGCTCTGGAGGTTTTCAAACTGTTCGGCAGCTGTACATGAGGCTGAGATGGGAAAAAAAAGACCAGATGGCTAGATTTTGCTGTTTTTTTTTTTTTTTTTTTCTCTTCCACGTAAGAGCTGTTGAGTATATCAATGCGAGAATAAGTGGGTTTATCACCCAAAATGCGCTTGACGGCGTGGCCACTATGTTTATTAAATCTTAACAAGGCTTATTATTATAATTCACATTACTAAGGCTTATTGATAATTATTGTAAGTCGTATTATTATTCAGTCATTTGCCTCCTTGATTTCTGAAGGCTCTTTATTTTTCTTTCTTGTAGCCATGTGCATTTGTGGCAGTGCTTTTGTCATTTCTTAGGAAATTGTTTTGAATACTACTCAGTTTCGACAGGTTCTTTCCAATATTGTTTCCAATCACCAGTTTCTCCCTTGTGCTGTTCAGTGCTGCTGACACTGAATGATGAAAACTGCGATCTGCACATGTGTGTTGGGAAAAAACCTACATGAAATGCAATCTGAATTTTGTCATTCACGTCACATAGCAACTTATCGGATATATATGTATGCAATCTAGGACCATATATGAAAGTGACTCAGGTGTGATTTGAAAAATATTGGATTGTTTTGTCTACACAGTCATGAAAAAATTAAATGTGTGTCACATTAAGGGGGAAAAATGCTGTTGTTTGCTATATAGAATTTTTTTCCTCTGTGCATATCTTAATATCTCTTATTTCAAATGGAAAGATGTAAAAGGTGCAGACTCGTCCTCTTGGATGTCCCTGGAGCAGTTTAGGGTTTAGTTTTAAGGGGTAAAATTTGACCCTAAATAAATTAAAATCATTACTTCCATTGCTAGTATACTGTAATATTTACAAAGTATTACGATACAGTGCATGGTACTTCATTACTACATACATAATACACATATTATCATAAATAAAGTGCAATAAAGTAGAATAAATTCCTTGATGTAACTACTATAATTATAGTCTGATTGGTTAAAAGGCATGCGTTATTCTCGGAAGTAGTTCCAGATGTAACATGAACGATAGGTATATATCAATGTGCTTGTTCGAATACATTATTTGTTTCTATAGTAAATGCTCATACACAGTGACTTATACAGCGGGAGCTCAACATAATCCAAGACTAATAATAAACAGAATTAAAAACATGTTGTTTAACAAAGTAATTCATATAATCATTCAAGTGGTTAAGCTTTTTGTTAGGAAACATTTATTAAACATTTATGGAAGGAGTCTCAGTTATAAGCACTCCCAGTCTGGGTTATGCTTTCCGTTTTCTCTGTTATCTCCGTAAAATGACAGGCTGCGCTTTGTGTGTGTGTGTGTGTGCAAGCAAGAGAGAGAGAGAGCGATCACATCGAGCAAGCAAGTGAGAGAGAGAGAGAGAGAGAGAGAGAGAGGGGCTGGTGAGGGAGTAACTGTTTATCGCTGCTGTAACGTAGGTAATAACAGGAACAAACTTGTCTCTGGACATTCCACAACATTAAATCTAACTATAAACCTGTAAAGAGTGATGTTTAATTCATGTGTAAGTTAAACATTGTAACTGTTGACAAATCGCTGTGGTATAAGCGGAATAGCACACTCCAGACCACGCTGTTATACAAACCGGGTTGCGGCACTCCACTTGTGCGTTGTGCCACATCACACCCCCAGGCGTGCATCATTTTTGCTCCGTCATGTGTTATTTCTTCTTTCCTGTGACACACCATTTCCCCTCTTACATTTTAATCATTACCATAGCCATCATACATACATAATGAACTTTTCTTTTCTGTTTAAATTAAAAATTACTCTAGCTTAACTATTTGCAAAAAAAAAAAAAAAGTTGATATTTAATTTATCATGAATACCAACCTAATACCTGGTCTAATGCAATGTAATGTAATATTTAACTTAATGTAATAATAGTTTCTGGGAGCACTGGTTAATAGGCCAGCTATGGCTCAACAGTGCAGTGGAGTGTAATTTAAGCAGTTAGCCATTAGACATATCTGTTGATCACAGTTGTTCGAAATGAACAATTTAGTGATGGGGCAAAAATGTAATTTCAATATAATGAGCTTTGTCAATAAAGTGCTTGCAAAACTGTGGTCACACTTAAAGCAACTGTCAAAAACTGTGGCTTCATCTATTTCTTTTAACGTCTAGAAAAAGAAATTGCAACAAATGTACATTTTAACATCCACTGTGGACAGTGTTATAGAAGTGCTGACAGTAACAACACATCTGATTGTGTTTTACACCACTTGTACATACCAATATTAGTCTCAGAGCTTTCTGGTTATGAAGCTTTCTGGATTCTGGTGCTTTTACACCGCTACTTTTGGTTTGTTTGCTGTTTGGTTTAGTTTGGTTTCTTACTGAACATATTTAAAGGAAGCAAAAAAGCTGAAAGTTGAATAGGGCTGAAAATGTACTCGTAAAACTCGTTTATTCATTGGTCAGGAATGGTGCATCAGTATAATGTTCTCACTTGCCTAAACAAACTGCTCGAACAGGGAAAATGCACCAGGGTTCAATTTGATGTTGGTGTTTCTTTGTGAGTGTAAGTCATAGAGCCAGGTAATATGATCATATGCTATCAGTATAGTCACAGTTTGAAGGATAATCTGACCAAGCCCTCATCTGCTATGATAACAACTCATTATGAAATTTCTCAGATTAAGATGCTATCCCCTCTATTGTCCTCCATGCTAAAATAAACTTTCTGTGGACTTTAAAGGGATAATACTATGAATGACAAGTGTGACAACACTATGAATTCATTAATGGTGTCATATTTATGTATTTAATATCAGCCTCAAATTGAAACATTCAATGTTATTTCAGTGTATTGCAATGCACAAACCATGAATTTCAGCACTACCTATTATATCAACATTTTGATAAAGTACGTAGCAATACACTTTTCAGAGAATGTCATGGGTATAAATCATATTTTTGTAACACTTACTGACTCTACTGTTACATGCAGTATTAACAAACTGATTAGATATGAAAGTGTTTGGACAGAATTGTTCCCCATTTCATTTCAGTGTAGATATAAATAATCTAAATAGCTCCCAATTCTTGAATGTTTACATTTTTTTTCTTTCTAGCTAGTTATCATGCTGTA
>CM041001.1:7411176-7422968 GCA_022985145.1 Pangasius djambal | reverse complement strand
TGTGTGTGTGTGTGTGTGTGTGTGTGTGTGTGTGTGACTTTACTGCAGTGCTGGTCTCACTGAGCATGTGCTAGTGTTGTTCTGGCTCTGTCTGGCCGTCTAGTTCTCCAACGGTGAATATAAAATACCTTTACGCTGCTCTACTGAATTCGCTACATGATTATGTATCTGCAATGTTATCTCATAATCCACAAGATAAATACATTATTGATGTGTTATGCTGTGTGTGTGGGTTTGAGTGTAGTGTAATGTCTGCTGAGCATCTCTGGAGGATTCACTCCCTCTCATTCTCTCTCTCTTATAGTCTCACTACTTTTTTGCCATTTTGTGATCTTATTTTTAATTGTCTCTCTGTTGTGTCTCAAAGACAATTACCAGGAGGTAAAAACAATTTAATCATAAACATTAATGTTTCAGAATCATTTGCATTTATAAAGTCAGAGTAAGATAAATCTAGCTGATGAAGTTCCATCCATCTATCCATTTTCCATACCGCTTATCCTACAGCTTGGGGCACAAGGCGGGGGACGCCCTGGATGGGGTGCCAACCCAACTTCAACCTACCTTCACACACACATTCACACACTACTGACAATTTGGAAATGCCAATCAGCCTACAACACATGTCTTTGGAATGGTGAAGGAAACCGGAGTACCCAGAGGAAGCCCCCGAAGCGCACATATTCTCTGAATAGCGCTGAAGTCTGCTGTAATTTTGGTATTAAATCCTCTCTACTAGTCACGATTCTATTCAATTCACAATACTAACTTCACAGTTCAGTTTAATTTGATTCTTAGACTGTTTTGAACAAAATTTGAATGAAGAAAATTTATAACTAAAAAGACTAATTTTTTTCCATTTCTGACTCATAAACAGTGCAAAACAATGTGCATTTTTGTCTGTATAAAACTAACAAAATAGCTGTAAACAGAGGTTTAATGCTGTAAACAAAACATACTACAGGTTCACCATATCTTAAAAATAAATAAATTAATTTATAAGTTCTCCCAAAAAATAAATGCATATAAACTATGAATAAACAGGTCTTTGACCTGGGGAAAATTATTCATTGAAACATAATGAGCACCTTAACAGCACCTGAGGTGTCCAATTAGAGCTCCAAAGTCGGCTAAAATGCCAGAGTTCTGCGACCTCTTTCTTGGGCACTGCACAGCAGCGCGGGTCTGGTGTCGTTTGAAAGCTGCTGAAGAGCTCTAACTGTTACAACATGGTTGTGTAACCATATTATGTATAATGCGTATGCATTGTCACAATGCATTGTTGCACCCCTACTCACTATGTATATTTAAGTCCCTATAGAGTAAGGATGATGTGTGTGCATGTGAGTGTGCATGTGTGTGTGTTTATCTGCTTTTTTTTTTTTTATAATATTAGAAACTGATTCAAAAAACTACTGAGGCATGGAACATTGAGCAAAGGATCTCAAAAACATTAGAAGCACTTAAAATCAAATAATGTGACAGAATTGAGAATTTATAGGCCTGCTTTGTTTCATCTCTCATTATTTCTCTTTCTGATGACATGTGAAAGCATTTCTATGGTATCTTATAGGGTTGCACCTTATCAATGTGACTATATTATGACACATTGTGATTGGAGTATGCCTTGTGTGAATTAAAATCCAACCTGTTGTTAAATACTGACTTGCCTGATTCTTTAAAACCCCCTATAGAGACATTCATGTTGAACATGTCATGTTAGAGGACTCGTTTGCATATTGCAGGTTTCAGGAGATGAATTGGCATTGCAAATGCAAATATCCAGATAATGATAAACAAATTCCTGCTACTGAGGCAGTGCCAATGTGAAATTTTATAATTATTATAGCTTTCATAAGTTGCCTATGGATTTGAAGATCATGTTACTCTGTATTTCTGTATTATAGCCATAACATTTTTACTAAATGTTTAATTACAACATGATCGCTGAGATGTTTGTTGTCTTAATTAAAACTCTCTCTCTCTTTCTCTCTCTCTGTCTGCCTCTGTGCCAGATAAATAAAACAGGATTAATAGCAATTGCAATATGAACTAACAAATCAGTTTACAGAGATGAGTGAGCTATATTGCACATACACGAATGTCTGATTGTGACATTTTACTGAAATTTGGGTTAAGAGTAGTGGTTTCTCATGTCTTTTCAAATTTTTGTGTTAATCTCATGTCATGCAGTGATCTGACATTCTGTTCTTCATAGTAACTCTCTCTCTCTCTCTCTCTCTCTCTCTCTCTCTCTCTCTCAGGACTGTATCCAGCTTAACCAGTACAAACTGAAGAGTGAAATCGGGAAGGTGAGTATTGAGTTTTATGCATTGATTTCAAATTCAACGAATTCAGTTCATGGTATAAATGATGAATATTATATGATGATTTTCTTACAGTTATAAACTGTGATTTCAGTATCTCACTCTCGATTTGTTTCTCATATTCTCCAGGATTTATTACACCTTAAACCTAAAACAATTTTAATCTTCAGTAACATAAGCATGTAGATTCCCCCCTCCCCCCCTAAAATTCATCCTTAGACATGATTAGTCCAAAGCTGTGGAGTTTATTTCTTGACCTCATGAGCTCTCATGTAATTCACAAAAATCAGTTTCATGCAAAAGTACTGAAACTGTCTCGGTTTTAAATATAAAAATGTGAATTAAAATTTGAACAGTATTTCAGTTGCAATTTTAAAACCTGACTGTAGTGCTAGTTCTAGTTCTTTATGAATTCTGTTTTAGACCAAATAATTGAACCAAATTGGTTAATTAGGAGTACACTTTACCTATAAGACTTTGTGAATTTTCCTCAGCTGTTTTCTCTGACTCCTGTGTTCTTGCTTTCTCCCCAGGGTTCTTATGGTGTGGTCAAGCTGGCCTACAATGAAGATGACGAAAAGTATTATGTGAGTTCTTTAGAGGAATTCCCATATTGTATTTATACCACTCCTTGAACTTCAAGATGAAAATGATGAAAAAGCCAGTGATATAATTGATTAATTATAACAACTCTCTGATCACAAGTGATCTTATTGGTAACCTTATTTTCTGGCACTTTATCTTCACTGTTTTGCTGAAGGTTGGGTTTAAATCGCAAGTGTGCTGAACATGACGTGGAGTGTTTAGAGATTCTACTGTTCGTGCAGACACTTGAGTGTCCATTAACTGCACTCAGCTTCTGTTGTCAAGAGTGATTTTGTAAGTGGAATAATGGCCTGCTCCGTGTGTGTGTGTGTGTGTGTGTGTGTGCACGTGCACATGGCTGTACTGAGGCTAGAGATTGCACTCGATCTGAAATAGGTTTAGGCCTCAATCTTCTCACCTGCACAGGCTGGAAATGGCCTATAAAACGTGACAGATTTCAACTAGGACAGAACAGAACAGATAATTAAGCTTGATTTGAGAGAGCAAGGGAAAAAAGAGAGTGTGTTACTGAGTAAAGAAAGGTAGAAAGAGAAAATGGTTTGTAAGTGGTGAAAGGGGGGAGGGTGGGTGACACATAGGTGCAAATGTTCCTCGGTGGTATACATTATGTAATTTTCTTATGAAACCCTGAATTACCACAGTGAGCACACTTGTTCACAGTGTAGTCTATGCACGTTTGGCTTTATAAATATAAAGTGTGGGTGGAGGAAAAACAAGATTGAAGTCTTGCTCCTGAGCAGCAGGGCCCTACCAATCAATATGATGAGCTTAGGACAACATCCGGGAGGATGAGATGTTCCCTGACACATAGGTATTTTATGTGTAGGAACATGAATTGCATGTAAAATCTGGCTGTGAGGTTGCGATGAATCCAGGATCAGATGGATGAAGATGAAACCTTGACCAGGCATTCGAAATCAACTTTCGTCAACAGCTTAACACAGTTTTCAGACCTGTTTTCAACATACCCTTATTGTCCATGCACGTGGCCACTTGTAAGATAATAGGAGTAGGGTACACTAGCATAAATGATAATGTCATTTTAACAAAAGATCCTAAGGCCTATGATTACATAATTTTTAATACAAGAACTGTCTGTGGAATTATCGCAATAAACAATATCACCATTATGGAACATCAGTTACGATTTATTATCAAATCATGGGCTGTAATTGTTAATTACTATAATTATATTGTGAAAGCAGCTTTAATTCTCTGATGAGCATCATAGGATGATGTAAAAGACCTCTATTTGTTTAAACTATCATATACTGTCCATTTATTGGCTTACTGGTAACGAGTGAACTCACGAGTGCAGTGATGAATGAGCTTACTAGTTTAGAAATACAGGAAAAATGTATTTTATTTGAATATAAATCAATAAAACGACAAAGCAACCATTTGCATTGCCAGCATGCTTATACATTTTGTAAAACAGGACGCGTGTTGAATTCTTCCAGTTTGATCCTAGAGAATGGTGGAGTAAGTTTGAAATTTTTCTACCCTTGTTTGAACAATTTAACCCTTACTTAGCAAGCTAAAGATGGGTGAACAAATTAAGGTGGGTTGATGGTGGACATTTTGTTATGCTGTGGCAGACATTTTGCTAGCATGATTTAGGTCCACTTGTGCCCTTAGAGGAAAGCATCACTGCACATCGATATAAAGATCACCTAAATCTAGTGATGAAACATTTCTATCCAGATGGGAGTGGTCTCTTCCAGGATGACCCCACCCTCATCTACAGGGCACAAGGGCTCACTGAATGGGTTTATGAGTAGGGAAATGATGTAAATGATATGCTATGGCCTTCACAGCCACCAGATCTCAGCTCAGTTGAACACGTATGGGAGATTTTGGACCCATGTGTTCATGTGCTCACCACCACCACCACCACCATCATGAAAGCACCAACTGAGAGAATATGTTTTGGAAAAATGGTGTTCATCCCTCAGAGAGGTTTATGGTGGCCCAACACCTTATTAGTACATGTTATGTTGTTTTTTTTCTTTTAATTTGTCACTAGACTGTATGTCATATTATGACATTCTAATGTGATTTTGTCTTAACCTTAATGTTAATGTCAGGAGGAATCTTTCTCAACTTGAAAAAATGAACTTGATTTGAAAATTCACGGAAGCAGGCTTTGTCAGCCGTCGCTTATTGAAATAGACCTTTATAAATGTTATGGTCTATGTCATTTGTCATGAAGGGTTTGTGTAGGTGTTATGTAGCCCAGTGAATAAAATGTTACCATTCTGATGTTATATATTAAGTGTACATTAATATTGATTCCCTTAGCTCTACTGGGAGTAAAAACATACTTAAACCTAAATTTAGTCAAGTTAAGTGGGTTTTTATTATCATTCCTCTAGGTAGCTTGTATACATTGGAACAAAAATGTGGTGCAACACATAACAGTACACAAGACTACATAAAGTGCATATACACAACAGCATGAGACGAGTGCAAGACAATAAATACACAGAACAATATACACACAGGACAACAGAACAGTATTGTGCATGAAAGCTATTGCACAGTGGACTGTAACCTACTGTGTAGTTTAGCAGAAATAAATGTAGCAGTGATGCCAGCTATCACACACTTTTATAGCATGTGTGATAGCTAGAGATTACCCCAAAGCAAAATGGCAAGGGCAAGTTGATGAGAGTGTGTTAAAAATAGCACTGGATGACAAGGCAAGTGAGGGAACACACCAGATTTTCCCAAGGACCCTCAAAACACCACAGCTGACTCTGCTATACTAAATTTAGCAACATATTCATTCAGTTTCTTACACCATTGCTAAGCAGATTCCCTCTTTGCACTGCCTGTCTTTTGAAATCAGCAAGTATAGAGCTTTGGAGGTAGTAATTACTAGATGCTATTTTTTCCTCAGAGGGTATAATGCACTTGTAATGACTTGACAGATAATCAAAGTTTGTAGGGTATTCTCCTCTGCAAAATGCACACAGTCAGAGCACATAACTAAGGAAAAGGGGAACTGGTTATTTAACTGTCATGATAGCGCAAACCCTTCCACAGACAGAGGATAAATAGAAAGGATTTTAATTTCACCAACCTTTGAATGAATAACACTCTGTAATACTAGCTTTAGAATGGAAACTCTGGCATCATATTAAAAGTAGTGTTGATAGTGTAATTAAAAGCTTTAAAACAGCATTATTGTAATCTATGCCTCTTGAAATGATTTTTTTTTTTTAAAATATGGTATAGACAACCAGATTTAAATCGAGCACTTATCTTTAAGCCATGGGGGAGAAAAACTGTCATTATATTAAAAAAAACATAGATAATTATGTTAGTCATAACTGCAAGCTTACTGCTATAAAAAATTAACAAAAAAATCAATAAAATCAATTTAGATGGAATATGATGATATACAAATAAAAAGAATTCAATTAAGCTTCATTTCAGATAAATTGTCATTCATGACAAAATGTCATGAATACTCCTACATGTGATTATAGCATAAATTTGTAAATTGTAAATTTGCCTTAATATAGCCATATGAATTCCATATGGAAGGCATGATAAGATTTAGTTTATTATTGTTATTTATTTATTTATTCAGGCAATCAAGTACTAGGTCGTGTGCACAACTTAGTTTCATTTGACTATGTGACTAAATCAAGGTTATGAAATTGAGGTAATGACTCCTCTAAACTCCTGTGTGTGTCTCTCCAGATTTATTATTTCATAATGCTGTTTACATACTTAAAACTACAGTGCATAGCTTTATCATTATTGAGTCAGTGGAGAAAAAAATTACTGAGCTGCTGTGAGTTGCCCTGGCAGTCCTGTCATAGTAATTCACAGTCAGCTCTATGTTATATACCAGCTCAGATATATCAAATGCCATCACAAGTCAACTTTAAGCACAAAAGAAGACCAACTACATGGTGACGGGCAGGAGTCAGCAGCCAATCAGGGGATAGTGCAAACAGGAATGAGAGAGTGAGTCCAGTATTATACTATTAGAAGAAATGGATTCAGGACTAATTTAGTTTTAGTTTTTTCCCGGAAAGCCATTTTTTTCACTCTAATTTTGTGGGAAGCCAGCTAATGATAGATGATAGTCAGCTGATTTACTGTATGCTCTCTGTGGAATTTGTATCATTAGCCAGTTGAGAAGTTGTTTAGATAGAAAACTCATGACATGTGGCTAATAACTAATAGGATGTTGCTGAGTTTCTTTATATTTTTCTATTTTATAGTCAGGTATATTACATGAGAGTGAGTCAGCCTGAGTGCCTGGGTATGTATATTTATTGGGTTTTAGCTAACAAGACTATCCAGCTCTTGCCTAAGGTATTTGACATGTTGGAGAACAAAATACAGAAATTATTTAATAAAATATACAGAGAACGTACAAAAAAACCCCACTGGAAATAACCAGGCATTATTAGAGTTCTCTACACTATATTTTGAGTATGTAGATAGAGTTGGTGGGCTGGCTGTATCTGACAAAAGCAATCTCACATCTACTCCAATGCCACTCCAACCTGTCCTTTAGAGACAGATGCCATAAATTGCCATGTGACTCAAAGCTGTTCTGTTGTAATTCTAATTCATACACTGCATAATCAGAAATTAACAAACAAAGGAGACAGAACGAACATTTTCCATTTATTTCTAAATTGTATTTTCCCCTACATCTGCAAAAACTAATTCAGAGACTCAGTGCATGTGTTTGAAATGTCCTCCCATTCATTCATTACAGAACCTAATCTCTCGCACAGGTGCCACAAATTGGTCCGTAATGAACAGTGATGTGTTCCAAAGCGCCCATCATTGTATGAGCTGTGGTGCTCCCTGTTCACACAGTGCACTACTCCTTCTTTTTACCACAGGAGAATAGACCCAGGTGCAGTTATCTTTTTTAATCAGCCTGTTTCATTTGAATGAGATGCTAATTAGACATTGTTGAAATGTGTGGAGCTGGTGTTTACAGCTTTGTGAAATGCCATATATGAGGATGCTCTAGCTGTATGCACTTGATTGTACTGGTGATCTGTTACGTATTTGTAAGTTCTCAGGTGTGTTTATTCAAAGTGACCAACCGAAGTGTACAGCCGAGCAGTTGAGGGGAAAGAACCTTGTTTAAGCACCCAGTGGGAGCTCTCTGCCAGTCGTGGGGTTTGAATGCAAAACCAGTGATGGAAAAAGTACAGAGAAATTGTCCTTGAAGTAAAAGTATGGATACTGTGTCGCAATCTTAATGAAAAGTAGAAGTATTGGGTGAAAGTCAAAGAGTAAATATTTTAAGTGATCATAAATGACCATTTCCGGACATGATTTATATTTATTTATTTTATTAAAGATTTATTAAATATACTGCTAGCTCAGACAAACCTAAAATTTAGCTTGCTGCTTAGCTAGCGTTTAATAAAATGAATCCTAAGGCAGTATTTACAACAAAAAATAATAGCTAGCAGATTTACCAGACTTAAAGCTAACTGTAAATTTGATTGGATATCTTAAAAAGACAAAGTGAAAATGCAGCTAATTTAAAATAGGAAAAAAAAAATCTCGTGCCATTTGAGATTTGTAGAGTACGTTGAAGGTCAAAATGAAAATGTAAAAAGTATGGGTTTTTTTCTCTTGTAAATTTACTTGAGTAAGAGTACAGATATTAAATTTAAAAAACACTTGAGTAAAGTATAAATCTTCCAAAATAGTACCCAGTTACAGTAATGCAATACAATTACTCGAGTATTTTCCACTCCTGCTCAAATGATCATGATCATGTTCTATGATCGCTAGCATATAACTTTACCAGTTTTATACAGATGTTTGAAAATCTTAAAGTGTTTGAAGAGTATTGCAGTTCGCTTACTTTTGAATGTTTTTAGTTATAACTAGGCTAAATAACATTTGGTAGAAAAGATTTATTCCGTATTTTCATAATTTTTGCATCTAGTTAGGTTTTTTTGTTGGACTACTGATCGGAAGGTCATGAGTTCAATCCCCAGCACCACCAAGATGCCACTGCTGGGCCCTTGAGCAAGTTAACCCTCAACTGCTCAGTTGTATAAATGAGATAAATGTAAGTCGCTCTGGATAAGGGCGTCTGCCAAATGCAATAAATGTAAATGTACCAGTAATGAATGCTAATCTGCTTGCTAACATTACACCCTTCACCCAGCTATCTGTTCAACTTAAATTTCCTTTAAAGTTATAGGCTTTGGTGGTTAAACTGAGGCTCGAAGAAGCTTTCCATAAGCATATTTCAATATGAAATATGAAATTGATGTCTTGACATGCATAATTTGTGCCTACAAAGGTACTGTAATGCTTTATCATTGCATTGAAGTGGCAAACCCACAGTCAGTATAAAGTTAGCCAAGTAGCTGGAATTGTTCATATCAGTTCAGAATCAGGAGCTAATCTGGTTTAACTCGGAATTTTATAGGGGTGTACCAATCTGATGATTTGGATCGATGCATTGATTTGGCAAGAATTGGAAATAATCAGTGCAACAATCATAAATCAAATCAAAAGCTATTATTGAAGAAGGACAAACAACTGGTGTGTAAAAAATAATTCACATTTTCAGCTGATGTGTAAATAATTTAATAGTCTAGCAAAGTGATTTGTCCATAACTCTGATACTTGTAAAGGTTTCATCTTCATCATTCCAAATTAACAGTAGGCCTACCCCAGATTCAGCCCAGATTTTATCACAAAGATGGTCACATTTCAATCTGAGGCTACTAAATCAAATCATTTTATATCGTCGTGTCATTGCTTCAATGGTGTTCATATATGAGAATTTGCCTACTAACTGCTTTTATTTAATGGCTGACTCATCTCCAACATCTTCAGCTTATACTAACATATGACATATATAGAACTTAAATGTAGACCTGTGTGATAGATGAAAAAGTCCACCTTGAGATTATCAACCTCAAAAATGCTAGAAAAGTGCTTGTATTTCTCTTCACAAGAGCAGTATAAGCCCTGACCTTACCTGCTGACTACACAATTAAAATGGTTATCTGACTCCTATGTAATCATTGTGGCTTTTTTCTCCTTTTTGCCCTTTTTTGCTGGTACATTTGTTTTTTGCCAAGCTCCTTCCTGCTGGTCGGTAAACCACCCTTCAAATGCTGATTCCTCTTCAGAAACCATGCTCAATTATTCATTGGTGAATTCTCATATTTGCTCATGGATTTCCATAATCACTTCCAATCACTTAGCCAGAGCCACTGCGAACCTGGAGTGCTCCATTAAGGCTAGATTTGGACGAGGGGGATTGGCCTGACCACAGCATACAAAGGCTCTTTTGTTTGATTAATATGGAGATTCAAGGAAGTCGGCCCGATTCTGTCATCCACTTGAAAGTCACAGACAGCCATCTCCATAAATAATGGTGATTGGTGGGCTTATTTTATGCCAGATGCAAGAAAAGCAAGAGATCCCTGAGGTGGAGATCATTTGAGAACCAACTACACGTAATATACTTTTATTTCCTGTTTATAAAAGTTTATTTTCTGTTTATCAGTCTGCTTCTCTCTCTCTCTCTCTCTCTCTCTCTCTCTCACTCTGTTTCTTTCTCCAGGCAATGAAAGTGGTATCTAAGAAGAAGCTAATGAAGCAGTGTGGATTTCCACGTATGTTTTCCTAATTAACCTTTGTCTTTGGTCTGAATTCACTAGTATATAATACTTAAGAATATGTTATTAATTTTCCCACAGTATTGCATTACAATCAATATTATATGTACAACAGGGCTGTCTAAGTTCATAAAAATTTGCATTCATATATGAATTACATAAACAATTTATTCAAACAATGTATTTAAATGGATTCTAATATTAATGAGATTGTCATTATTTTTTATAAATACAGATTGCCTACAAGTTTACACTAAAGATTTTTCTGCCAGAGTTAGCCAAGCAATAAAAGTGCATGAAATTTTGTATTTTTTAATTTAGCTAAGTTAAAGAAGTAAAGATGGAAGCAACATTTGGCATAACTTAATACCGAATAGTTTTTCTTTTTGATTTTTTTAAAATAGTCTTTGGAGTCTTTTAAACATGGACATGTCCATTCAGTTGTTGCTCCAGTTAATTCAGGTTATTACCTGTATGTAGGAAACACTGTTCTTTGTAGATGCGTTTGTGCTATATGGGCAGGTTCGCTAGCAAGGCAGCCAACATTAGCTAATTATTATACAAATAACATTAGCCATTAACCAGGATTACTAGCAAGCTGGCTAATTTATGTTTTTTTTTTATTGTGTAACCCAGTAGCTACATTTGCTGTGTGTTAAATTTTCATCTGGATACAAAGAGTAATATATAAAACTTAGAAAACAGCTCACTAAGTGTATGCCAGAAATTGATGTTAAAGTTTGTTTAACATGCTGGTGCTCTGTGTGCAGGCCGCCCTCCTCCTCGAGGCCCTAAAGCAGCTTTGGGGGAACAGCCGAAAGTGCTTGGACCCCTTGAGAGGGTTTACCAAGAGATTGCCATCCTAAAGAAGCTGGATCACCTGAACATAGTCAAACTGGTAGAGGTAAGTCAAAGCTTTAAAAAAGGATTTCGGGAAGTAATGATCTTCAAAAGAGGCAATCATCATTGCCCGAGGGTGAAGTGCTGAAAGAAGCACACTGATTACTAAATAAGAAGTTGAAAAAGATGCATCTTTGTGTATCCCTTTGTTTTTAAGAGAATGAATGAATGAATGGCATTGTGCAGTGTGAATCAGTTAGTTATTGAACTAGGAACTCTTTAGCGTGATAAATTGAGTCTTGAATGTGGAATGGAAAACTGTAGATGAGGGAAAGGGGCTCTGTCATGTTTGAGTACCCAATCACATGTAATTTAA
>CM041001.1:7262039-7411076 GCA_022985145.1 Pangasius djambal | reverse complement strand
GCATTAATTTTAAAAAAAAAAAAAAAAAAAAAAAAAATTTGTGCATGACTGTGTTGAATTGAAGCTTCAGTAATTGTTGTAGGAACAATCTGAAGAGATAATAAACCTTCACTGGGGATATGTTTTTTTTTTTTCCTTGTCTTCTTTTATTCACGCATGTCTTACTTGTGCATATAATCTAGTTTGTCGAGTTCTAGGTCATACTGAGTGTCTCTTCAACATTGATATGAACACCAGTGGAGCACAGCAGGGCTTCTGGGAGTTTCTGATCCACATACCATTTCTTTTTCAGGTGCTGGACGACCCAGCCGAGGACAATCTGCACATGGGTACGAATAATGTTCTTCAGCTATAAAACTGTCATCATTCACATGATTTAACTCCACACAACTCATAAGCTATCAGTGCTTTTACCATGAATTTGTCACTGATTTGGGATATATGAGGCCTGAAATGAGGCTTAAAAGCCACTTTTTAACGTTGGATCCTGTATTTTATTGTTTCCGACTGATGGCATTTGCATTCGAGTTACAGCAGTGCCATGAGCCATGCGTAACTCATATTACAAGGAGATATCTCTAATCTAATAATTTTGCAAAACACAGCACGCAAGATAGAATGCAGGACTCCATAGTCTGACGATAGTCTGACTCACAGAAAGTGATATGATTAGCTGCTGACGAGTTGCAGTTCACTTGTTATGGTGTGCACATTCATGATGCATTTACACCAGCTAATAAAAGACAAAGCTTCCATAATGTAGATTATACCAGAGCACTGTTGAATTCTTTATACTGATTCATTTTCTGTAACAGCTGTCCTGACAGTACTACTGATTGTAAACCAAAGCATAGGTTAGTATTGATACACTTGTTCTCATTTGTTATTGTTTCTATAGTAACAAATCATCCCATCCCAATCATCCACATAATCTAAGGCTGATAATTAAGGGTTTAAAATATGTTATTTCACAAAAATATACCCTATATTCATTGATATGGTAAAGCTTTCTGTAAGAAGACATTTATTTAACATTGATGGAAGGAGTCTCCAGTGTCAGTGCTTTGTAACAGTCAGTAAGTTTTACGCTCCAGGACAGTGGACTTAGCGCTTTCTGGTTTCTTGGTAACATGACAAGCTGGTGAGGGAACGACTGTTTATAGCTTCTATTATGTAATGTAATGTAACGTGGGCATTCCACACCATTTAATGTATCTATAAACAGTTAAAAAACATGACGTTTATTAATAAATGAAAAATTGTAAATGTTGGTAAATTGCTGTGGTATAAGAGGAATAAAACACTTTGGGACATTTATCACACCGGACATTTTCTTATACATCCTGTCTTATACATTCTGTGGAAAAAAGCAATCATGTTTGCATTTTGTACACTGTATACAATACAAGAGGTTTGTAATGTTTAGCTGATTCTCTCTCTCTCTCTCTCTCTCTCTCTCTCTCTCTCTCTCTCTCTCTGGCTGCAGTGTTTGAGCTAATGCAGAAAGGGTGAGTACTCTGTGCCTCCTCTCCTCTCCTGTAATTGAAGTCTTGGTGTGTTTCTCTTTCCATCGCTCCATCCCTCCATTTATGCCTGTCCTCTCTGGCACATTTGTCATTACTCAGCTCAGTCATTCTGCCTCTATTTTCCTTTCTGCTCCCTCAATCCAAATACATTTATGAAGTATTTTTTTAATTTGATGGTTATTGACATTAACAGTCTTTCCAACCTTTACACATTTTGCATATGTGAATCTGGAGTGATTTGACAGTTGTGCAGGTGTTTTGAACTCTCCGATATTAACAGACACCCCTGGAAGCCCCGCCCCTTCTTCTCAAATTAGTAAAAATTTTCCCGATGCTCTAATCTCTACTTGATTTTCCGGCTTGAGAGATTCAAAAGCTGTGTCGCTCCATGTTTGACTTAGTGAACTTTAGACAGATATGAAGTCAACATCAGTTAATTATATTTATTAGGGATACCACAGAAATCCTTCTACGGAAAATAGTCAGATGTTTTTGTGGCTGAAAGAGAAAAAAGGCTGATTGAAAAAAAGCTTAAATTGGATTACAAAGAAGTGTCAAATCTACAGAAGTCCAGAAAGGCCATGCTTTATTTATTTATTTATTTATTGATTGATTGATTGATTGATTGATTGATTGATTGATTGATTGTGATCTCAAGATAACAAAAGTTGTTTTCTCAAGATCACAGCTTATTTTTCTGATGATCTCATTATAATGAAATTTATTAAGTAAAACTTATTTTTCTCATGCGTTGGAATGCATTATTGGGTATACGTACTGTACATCAGGGGGCCCTTTACAGAAAGTAGCTGGTACAGTGGTAGAGTTGTAGTCTTACAACCCTGAGGTTGTGGATTCGATACTGAGCTTGGGGTGACTAGGTGGTGTTCAGCTACGTTTTTCTCAAATTTCCCCTTTGGGATCAATAATGTATATTTATCTATCTATCTATCTATCTATCTATCTATCTATCTATCTATCTATCTATCTAACTACCTAATCAACAAACTCTCAAATTGACTTGCAGTGAAACTGAGCACTCGTTCAGGATCACTATAGTGTTCACTACGGTATAGTTGCAGATTTCTGAGTCGCCTTCTCAAGTGACTGAGACTAATTTGGAAATGGTCTAGTACCGACAAACATAATGATGGATGGTAGATAGGGTGCTCCCTGGTGTACAGTATGTATGCCCAATAATGCATTTTGACGTAAGAGAAAAATAAATCGTGATCTCCGGAAAAAAAAAAATAAGTAGTGATCTCGAATAAACAACTTCTGTTATTTTGAGATAACAAAAAAGAAATAATGCAAGGCCTTTCTGGACTTCTGTACAAATTTATGGTAATGATAATTAGAAAGATTAAAATGCTGTTTGGTGTCCTACATTGGCCAGTGCAAATGCGTCAAGCACATTGTAGTAGAAACCGGAATGCACATGTACTGCATATTCAGGGTTTTACGGTAACCACCAGGCATTTGGGGTTGACAGAGTTATGTATATTTTCTGTGACCCTAAATTAGAGTGAGTTTGGGTTTGATCTTTGATATGTCCTATCACCATTGTGCATGTGACAGTGGTGATGGGACATATCAACGATCAACCCCAAACTCACTCAGTAAGCTACAAACTGACTTGTGAGAGCATTTTAATGTCCATCTGCCCATAAAGTGTCACAACACAACCTTTTTCAGCAAAACTGTATATCACTTGGGTGTCACATGGATGTTATGCACTCTGACATTAAAATGGACTTAAACAGTTAAATGATGCCTATTGAAATAAGCCATGATAAATATTTATGTAGCTTTCTGTCACTTGTAATGAAGTCTTTATGCAGGTGTCATGTAGCCCTATAAACACTACTCTTAAGTACATTATAGAAAGCTTAACCATTTTAAAGCCATTTAAATGTTGTCCCCATTTTGCAGTATCTGAAATATAACTGCACTTTTGTCCAAGTTGCAGCTTTAAAGGGCAAGCAGTATCCCAATTTGCCATATGAGTCTATTCTTTTCAAATGTGACATTTTGTCATAATTGAAAGCCACCTTTACCAGCCTAATCGGCTACAATATGTTGCAAAGGGAAAGCGTATTATTCAATCTTGCTCGGCTTTGTGCATCTCTCTTCAACAAAAGGGACAAGATTAGAGGTTTTTTTTGGTTCTTTTTGTTTTGCATAATTACAAAATGGACCATTACCACCACAACTAGCTGAATTAGTTTGGCCTTTGGGCAGCACGAGGCTGTAGGATATGAATGTGATGGCAATGCATGTGGGGTGAGATTTGTGAGTCACTTTTATATAACTCTGTTTGATTTTGTTTTGTAATTCAGATACAAGGCGGAATTTTTTTTTTTTTTTTTTTTTAATTTTTGAGGGTTTTTGAAACGTTTTTTTTTTCTTTATTAGGTCCACATTGGATGGCATATAATGACATGTTCCTTCCCAGTCATGTTCCTGTTAAAGAAATATTTAATGACATACAATAGAGGACATAAAAGAAGTTCCATCTCTAATGGGTGGACATTAAGCACTAACTAATCCAAGTGTTATAATGTTCAATGTACAATGTACTTACAATGTTTTCCTCCTTTAAAAGGGAATTTAAAGGTGCAGTCTGTCATTTTTAAGCTACAATAATCATATAATTTTTAAAATTTTAACTTTCATTTTTTTTTCACTAAGATTGTGAAAGATTCCGTATTGCCATATAATCAGGCTAGTTTTCTTCATTTCAGCCTTCTGTTTATTTTTTTCTGGCCCTGAAATTGGCCTCACCTCCAGAACAAAGCTAATCTGAAGTTAAGAGGCATATTTAGTTTAAATCGAGTGGGTGGGTTGGTGGAGTGGAAGTGAGAGGCTTGTCAGTGTTTTTATTGCTATTGCGATTTGAGTCACAGGCATCAGAGGGCTCTAAAGTTAAAAACTGCTCCTTTAAACCTCTCCATGTAATGAGACTCTTCAGGCTTTAGACCCCTTGAGCCCTCATTCACGCAGTTCTCTCTATATCTTTCACTTTTTTCAGCCCAGTGATGGAGGTGCCTACAGACAACCCTTTAACTGAGGAGCAGGCGCGTCTCTACTTCAGAGATATTGTCCTGGGCATCGAGTACTGTGAGTTACCCTCTGGGAATTTCTGTGAGAGACAGACTATTCAAAAACCCTACACAGTGCACTGTTTGTAATAAGGAGCTCTGAGAGTTTTGCTGTACGAGGAGACTCATCATCATTTCTTCTTGGAATGTGTTTGAGTGTTTACACCACACAATTTTGCTTCCAATTAATAATAATCTCATAACTGAATGCAGATTTCAAGTCTTAATATGGAATGTTCACCTATTTGAAATGCAGTGTCCATCCTAATAAGAATGCGTACATATTTTTTATGGAGGCATCTTGGTTGGCTTGCTTTGTGAAGACTTGGGTTAGAAAAACAAAGCCTTAAGAGTCACTAGCTCACTAGCCTTTCCTCGGCTTTTCCATGGACACTTTTAGTCATTGTCCCTTATGTAAAGGTGAAGTCCTCTGAGAACTGTAACTCGAGACACTTTTCCATGTTTGTTGTTTTGGTGTCATGGTACATCATTGTGTCCATTTTAACTAATGAAGAACGAGTTTGAGTAAAAACGGTGATCTTCACTGACCTTTTGGTTAGCGGTATATATAGGAATAAGATCATAAATCACAAATAAATACCTCTTTGCCCCTTCTCCACCAAGAATCGCTGTGTGTCGCTGAGGTTGAGAGTAGAATTCATTTTCATACCTTGTTTGGTAACACTCACAGGCAGAGAATCCACAGGCATGATCTTAGTATCAGTCACATATTTGAGGCAGTGTGAGTTCTCTCTTCTCCCATTAGGCCCATATGACAAATTCTAAATGACTTTCCTGTGAGTGCAGATTAGTCTGATCTGACAGACAGCTCTGATCTGCCAGAGGCAGCACTGCTAAAATTTTCCTTTTAACTTGGGCATAAGCAAATTAGAATTGCTAAAAAAAAAAAAAAATTTTTTTTTTATATTGCATTGTAATATTTTTTATGATGCAGTGTAATATTTTTTTGCTTGGCCAAATTGGAAAAGTTGTTGCATTGAAAATACTTACTAAATACTACATGTGTAAATTATTTAGCTAAATGAATTCATTCATTAATTCATTAGAGTAACATGATGGATAACACATCACTGGGTGACATTATATTTAGAAAGTCAGGTTTAGAAATTCTACAAACAGTTATCAAACCATCTTTAGACTCTTAACAAGCTGTCATGAATCAGCATGACTCTCAACAAGAGGAGTAAACAGTTTATGGCTGTTGATAAAGGTACAGAGGTGCCCAAATCTGCAGTTTATCCATAGCATTAATAGTTTTTGACCATTTGCTATGATGATACAGGAGACACCTTAAAAAACTACACTTTTCTGCTTTTACACCTGATCAAACACAAATAAAATTCGGTATTATAAAAGCCAAGTCACTGAAGGGAAATGGATGTGGGGTGTGAAAGATGCATTTGTTTCTGATAGCAGTTAACCTTTGCTTTGCGCTGACTTATCTACGTGAAATGGCAAGAATGTTGTCTGTTTGTTGACCAAAAAAATGGAGGAGCTGCAAGTTATTATCAGTTATAAGTAGTATAGTAGCTAAATATCTTTTATTACATTTGTAGACAGTTTATTGTTATGTGCAACCTGGAAAAGAACTGGACTGCAGAGTGGGCATGCACTTATGTTAATTTTGTAACAGTTGTATAAAGTAGGCTTATACACTTAGTTGGTTGCTTATAAATCCAAAGCATGTTTTATTATTTATTCTGTTAGCATGGAGCTGTTCAGTCCACATGTCAACTTTCACCATCTAAGTAATTTGGCATGTGAAGGATCCATAACAATGATAGTTACAGTTGAGGCCATTTGTATACTGTATAACTAGGCTAAAAATATTCAATCTCAGTTTTTCAGAACTCCACACATTTCTTTTTACCATACATTTCTTTTGGCCAGTCAATTAAGGTCATCTACTTTGGTCACATGAGAGGTCATTCTAAAACAATCGAATTGAGACAGACTTGTTTTAGCTTTAACTCAGTGTATCAGAATTCCAGTGGGTCAAAAAATTTACATACACCAAGTTGACTGTCTCTTTGAACAGTTTAATGTAATGAATTTAGAAGCTTCTGATTGGCCAGTTGTCATAATTAGGAGTTAATTGTGGGTAAAATGGCTGTAAAATGGTTTAACGTTAGAGCCAGTGCCTGTTTGCCCTTGATACCGTGGGAAAATCCAAGCAGAAAACAATTTGTGGACCTCCAGTTCCTCCTTTAGGAGAATTTCCAAACAATATCCCAAGGATGAATTAACTTTTGTCCAACTGAACTCTACGAAAACAACAAAGAAACTGGTGAGGGAGTTGGAGGCATCAGGTACCAAGCTATATACATCCACTATTAAGAGAGTCCTGAAAGGCTGCGGTGCAAGGAACATGCCCCTACACCAAGATCTGTGAAAAATAAGCCAGACTGACATTTGCAGGTGATCACCAGCCTTTTGGAGGAGTGTTTGCTCGATGAAATAAAAATGGAACTGTTTGGCCACAATGATTAGAACTAAGGGGAGAAAAAAAGGTCAGGCTTTTAATCCGAAGAACACCAACCAAACTGTGAAGCACGGGGGTGGTAGCATCATGTTATGGGGTCTTTTCCTAAAAAAAAAAAAAAAAAAAAAAAGACTGGTGCACTTTAGAAAATACAGTACTGTAATTAGATGTACATCAAGGGTATAGTACAGGATAGTTTCAGCTGTAAAGCTCACTTCGGTGCAATATTGGTTTATGTAATGAGTTGACTTTATGACTTGAGTTGTGAAGATTTGAATGTTGTAGTCTTGTTTTCAATAGCTTGTGATAGCAGCTACAAGATCAAGAATAAGAATTTGAGTGACTTTTTCACATTGCCTGTGCTGATGCCCATCTTCACCTGGGTTTTTGGTAAATTGGTGTCATTGCTTGAAACGGTTTTGTTGACGTTCCTGTGATGCGCTTATAACTTGATGGAAACTGACCTCGAGTTGCTGTAGGGTTACTCCACTGTGCCGGTGCTCCACTGCATCATTATTGTGTTTCTCAGCATGTCTGCATTATGATAGCCTAAAAACTCTGAGATGCCCACAGGCTGCCTGTTTGACTCGATTACTTGGCTCTTCCCATCTCTCCTCTCTGTGGGAAGTTTAATGCTTCTCCTGGCCAGGATTGCACAATGCTCTCATTGCTCTCTGCTCTGAGATCAGCGGCTCGTGCCTGCTATCTGCTGAAAGCCCATGTCTCATTGTGCACAGTGTGTTTAAAAGTGTGTACTCATTTCCCACAGGCGCATGTTGTATATTGATACAAGCCTCCTGCAGCTCATAAATACCGTGTCGTTTTACATTTCCATGTCATGCAAGAGATCGATATCTGTTACATGACTTGATCTTCTCTCATGCCCCAGTTCTCTATGTGTGATTTCTCACGGCTGCTTTTAGGGCAGCTGTGTGACCGTGTTGGAGGGATCCGCCTTTAATGAAGCCCAAACACTGAGGCGATATGGTCTCACTGTTTTCATTAGCTCTGTGTGATGCACCCCAGGGAATATAGTGAACGTACAGCGAATGAATAGCGCTATGTGTTTTCTTCATCTTAGCCATGGTCTGTAATCTGCACAACGGGATAGCGGTGCTCAGATTGCCTTTTTTATCATTTTTATATTTGTTGTCTTTTAATCTGTATACTTTCATAATACATTTTTCACTCAGAATTTGGAGCTGCTCAAATAAACGGCTCCACAGTGCAATATTGATGCTGTTTTCAGTTGTCATTGCTTTTTTTTCCCCCCAATAATCCTCCTAATCCTACCCCTTCATGGGGAGTTGTTTTCCATTGTAAAGCTCTCACAGAAAGGAATAGTTATTTTCAGGTGTGGGTGTGAAGATGTTAGTAGTGTGTCATCAGCATCATTTAGTTTTGCTAAGTGCTGCTAGTGCCATATTTGAAAAAAGCTGTGAAAAATTGTGGTTGCACTGATATATTTATAACATGTACAACAATTAATTTGAAACCAGGAAGAGAATGAAGCAGGAAATGACTTCAAATATAGATCTTATATCATCCATATATTGCACATTGTATCTGACTGATACAAATCGCTGACACTGGAGACTTCTTCCCAGAATGCTAAATAAATGTCTCTCACAAAAAGCTTCAACATATCAGCAATTACAGTTTTTTTTTAAATCTGTTTATCTGATGTGATCTGAATGAGCACATTAATAAAAACCTGTGATTTACCTTGTAGCTAGAAATACAACCAGAGCTACAGTATACAATTATAACTTGTGATATCAATATCATATTGTCATATACAGGCTTTGATTAGCATATACAAGCTAGAGGTTTTAGGCTGCTTCCTGAAATTCTTGACTTACTGCCTCTGATCTCAGGGGTGTTAGCTCTTGCCTAACCAGCAACCAACAAAAGCGACATTTTGCTGAAGGACACTTGATTGATCTGCCATCAGCTTATTTTTGATTGCCCACTTCAAACAGGACTTCATTACTCATCTAATCAGCTCTACTGAGTGCTCATGTGAATGAGTTGTTGACCTTGTCGACCTCTCAAGTGACCCTCAGAATCATCCACTGTACCCTCTGTAGAAGACATGGCTTAAGCATGTTATGTAACACTTTGCAATGCTATTTTGTAATGATGTAAAATATTTCTTATCTAATTGCACCCATATTGCATTCCAAACAAATCTATAATAAGTGTCTGTTTTCTCTGCTTTTCCTATCTTCATCAGTGCACTATCAGAAGATCGTCCACCGGGACATCAAGCCATCGAATCTGTTGCTTGGAGATGACGGTCATGTGAAGATTGCTGATTTTGGTGTTAGTAACCAGTTTGAGGGTAACGATGCCTTGCTCTCCAGCACAGCAGGGACACCGGCTTTCATGGCCCCAGAGACTCTGTCTGACAACCGCAAGAGCTTCAGCGGAAAGGTAAACACCTTGTCTATGTATTAATGTTCCTATTATAGCAAAGCACTGCCATCCACTATCCTTGGAAAGACCTGGGAAGGGTTTTTTTATGTTGAGGTGCTGAAATTTTAAGCAGCACACACATGACACACACACTAATATGAAATGACACTATTTTTCTTTTCATTTTACTCAATATTTTTGATCATGATTTCTTCAACCCACAATGACTAGTGGATACATGATACTGACGATGCATTTGCTCTAACAACACTTGTGACATTGATACAAGACACCTGAATGATACACCAACACCAAGCCAGGTTTTAAAGAACAATTTCAAGTGCAGTAAATATACCACTTTATAGCACAATGCTGTTGAGTTCTCGATTCTGATTGGTCAGAATGTGTCGATTAATCTATAATAGCAGCTCTGACAGTAGTGCCGACTGTAATTCAAATGCGTAATATGTGTAATAGCTGATGTGGTTTGTGTAGCATTTTTGAAAGAAGTCTTCAGTGTTAACACTGCGTAACATAACATAGCATAACATAACATGACACTTTATTTTCCTTTTGCAAATGACTTGTCTAACGTCCCTTGTAGAAACCATGAAATGTTTGCATACAGCCAACATTTTCACTGTTCATCTGCTACTCAACCTGCTTGAACATCTGAAGCAGGATAGCAAAGCAAACAAACAGCATTTTTACTGTCTTGTAATTACAGTCATTTAGCTACTGTCTATCTATAATTGCCATTAATATTATTTGTAAAGTGGTAATTTTGACACTTCTTTGTAAGCCAATTTACTCTTTGTCTTTTTCGGTCAAATTTTTTTGCCCTTCTTTTCTATTTTTGACCATTTTTGGTCGAACATTTTATATGGCATCCCTGCCATATCCATCTATCCATCCATCCATTTTCTGTACTGCTTATCCTACACAGGGTCCTGGGGAACCTGGAGCCTATCCCTGGTTACTCGGGGCACAAGGCAGGGGACACCCTGGACGGGGTGCCAACCCATCACAGGGCACAATCGCACACACCATCACACACCCATCCCCACACTACAGGCAATTTGGAAATGCCAGTTAGCCTACAACACGTCTTTGGACTGGGGGAGGAAACCCCCAAAGCACAGGGAGAACATGCAAACTCCACGCACAGGGAGCCAACCCTGGCGGTGCATCTTTCAAGCACCGCGAGTACCAGCGAAAAAAATATTACTAATGTGAAATGGGGAAGAGGCGGGGCTTCCAGGGAGTGTCAGTTTGTATCTGAGAGTTCAGAACACCTCCCCAAATATTGATTGGCTCATCTACTCTTTATATTACAAAAAAAGAAGACTGTTTTTTGGCATATTTTTGAGTGATAGTTTATTCCAGTGTAGTTTTCACACTTTTCACAATGGCGTAAAACAGAATAAGACCCCTGTTGAACTATAATGACTATTATATAGCTCACATGCACGATTCTGCCTCCAACTGTTGTCTCGATACTATTTTTATCTTTAGCATGGCGACAGCAGTTTGAAAGGCATGTAAGTGTACTATATAATAGTCATTACTGTACAACAGGGGGTCTTAATGTGCTTTGCGACGTTATGAAATGTACTACAGGCCACTAACTTGAACATCAACCACAAAAATGTCACTGACGAATGTGATAGGCTAGTGGAGAATTTGGAAATATTTCATTAAAATAAAAAATGAACACACAAACCCAAGTCTGCAACACGTAAGTCTGTGGTGTGCTCATAACACTCAATTAAACAATGAAACAATTCTGTAAGGCACTTTCCCCAAGCCCCTGAGATGTCCTGTGACTAGCATGCAGGGGCTTTTCTGTATGTGCGTGCCAGCCTAGCACAAAAGTGTAACCTAGCTGCAAGCTGAGAAGTGTATCACTGCACATGTTGAGAGATAAGACTCTGATATATAGGAAGGAGTCAATACTGCCTTTGGGCTTATAATGACTTCGTGCTGTCTGCTAGCAGTTAAGAGTATGGATCTGTAGTAGAAAATTCCAGTGGCTTGCTCAGTGTCACGTCATGCATACTGATGAAAACAGCGATATCCACTGCACTGCAGATTTAGTGATAAACTCCATATTGGGTTTATTATATATTTCCTATATACTGCATGCTTGCCTCTTGTGTGTGTGTGTGTGTGTTTGAGTGTGTGTGGGTGTGTCTTTTACACCCACATACTCTTTGTTCTGAAAAATAGACTGCAGCCTACGTTTAAAAGGTCACCATGTTTGTACACAAGCTTGTGCACATTTCACAGTGACAGCATGACAGCCTTGTGAGGTCACATGATCCATGCTGGCGCTTTAAAGCTGGAATTTTGGGCATGTCTGTCTCCAGTGTAAATATAGAGAGTTTTCTATATTATACAATAGAACTCCATATTAGATAGCTGACGATATCCAAAATGTTATGAAGGCGATTGACCTCTATACTGGTGTTTGCTCTCTACCTGGTAGATAAACTGAAAAACTGTAGATATAACAAAAGTATCCTATTTTACTGTTGAAATTAGGAGTGTGAGTCTCCCTCTTTCAGATGATATGATTCATGTATTCATGTATCATATACTGTTTATCACGATACATAGTTATATGATATGGCACATAAACAATAAACGAAAAAGTGTAACCTTATTGAGTGCTGCTATGATTCGATTCAGGCCTAATTCAATATGACTGGGTTTTCCACCATGGGTAGGTCTTCAGAACGCAGGAGGTAACGCTTTCTCGATAACATGTCAAGCTGACATGAAGAGAGAGAGAAATAAAGAGTGGCTGGTGAAGGAATGACTGTTTATAACAGCTATAAAATAGGTAATGAGAGGAACTAGCTTGTATTGCTTCCTGGGTGTATTTGTTTGTGGCACTTTTGCATACAGTAGTGCTTTTATCAAGATTTCCTGCTTTCTCTCTCTGTCTCTGTCTCTCTCTCTCGCCCTCTCTCTCTCTTGCCCTCTCTCTCTCTCTCTCTCTCGCTCTCTCTCTCACTCACACACACACACACACACACACACGTGCACATGCTTGTACAATTTGGGAGATGTACATTGATTGTTGTGAGCATTGATTTTTGACTGCAATATTGGTTTTTTTTCACCATTTTTCTTTTCAGTCTGAACCTTGACTAGACTTGTAAATCAATGCGGCCATACCGTAGACTACTGGATCAATTTTATGCTTCAAATCATTACATCCCTAGTGAAAATGCCCAATTCAAGTGTTTCAAGTGTAGATATCTGTGTAAAAGTCTAAATTAGCTAGCCAGTTTTCATTGCAGACCATAACTAGCAATGTTATCTTGCAAGTTTTATATACACTTATTTATTTATTAAAGTTCATTTAAGCAAGTATAGTGACTCAGTGACTGCAAAATGTCACTGTTGTAGCCAAGTGTAATTTACAAAACCATAGTATGTTATGGACTCAGTTAGTAAGACTGGGTTTTTTTCAAATCACAATTTTTAAATGAAAAGTGAAAATGAACAAGTGCAGTTAATGAACTCATATCATAATGTCTTTACCAAATTCCACTACCTAGTTCTCTGCTGCAGGACAGCTACCAGCCAGGTAGATTAATGACTAACACCTGCTTTCTTCATAATATGTGCAGCTCTGCCACCGCATCTTTTCAAGCTGCTTATACAACATCACAGGACAGCCGATTGCTCTAACTGACCTCTTCCATATACATGAGCTTACAGATATCCATGTGACTAGTATTGCTCTGATTGGCAGCGGCAGAGAGTAAAGCCATCCTTTCCACCAAGAGAACAGTGCAGTAATTATGCTGTCAAGCGTTTATAGCTGTTATAATTTAAGTGATAACAGGAACTAACTTTTTTGTGGACAGCATTAAATCTAAACTATAAAAGAATAAAATGTGCACTTTGTTTTTAAATAAATAAATAAATAAAAGAAATATAATTCTTGGTAATTTGCTGTGACATATGAGGCCATGCTCTTATAGGACAATAATCAACAACAGGTGACTCATCCTGTATGCTTCCTTCTTGACATGGTGTCAAGAGAATTGAACAGGGACATATGAGTGAAGCTAGAAATAGTGCAGTCCATTGATTGGTCAAACAACTGCCATTTTGACACAGTATAGAACTCTTTTCTCTTATTTGCTAGTTTTATTTTTGTTAAATTAAACCAAATACTGAGTAAAATGTAAATCAGAATTTCCAGCTCCTCAATTTTGCTACTGTTTACTGTTAACACTAGCATCACATTGGGCGTAATGTCACCACCCGACAACCTCCTACTTTTAAGGGTAACACTATGCAATGGGAAACAGTTACTTGGGAAGTACTTGACAAGGGTACAGATAGTCCTGGATTGAGTTTATTAACCACACCGCCTGATGGAAAAGAGCTATTACTTCCAGTGAGAGTACTGGCTGGTCCATTAGGTCTCAGATGCACACACATACAAACATTCTTTCGCTATTCAACTCCAGCTAGGCTAGACTGATTTAGCTCTGCCTTCAGAGACTCAGGCAGATACTCAGTCATTTTGACAGACCCATGTGTTTGGAGGATGAAAGGGTTCAGGACAAACTGCTCCGAATGTGGACTGAATATCTGTAGGAAAAGCTCTGCAGAGAGAAAGAGAGTCTGTTCTTGCATTTAGCCTGTAATTCAGCACTGTTACTAATGCAAAACAACAAGCAGTGCACATCATGGGCCGTATTTAGATTGGGGACTTGGGTTCCGAAAGTGTCAGTAGTGTTGCAGAGGAAAGTTACTCGTATTCAGAGTTGGGTTATGCACGTAATAGGAATTATACAATTATGAACATTATAAATAAATTATGTGTAGTTTACATGTCTGGGGTTTCCGGATTTATCTTGAGTGTTGGAGACAGGATTCTCAGTAGCATCTAGAGCACCGCACTTGCCTTTAAACCCGATAAATGCAGACTAAAGTAGTAGATATGGGTTTTTTTGTTTTTTGTTTTTGCTGTCAAATATAATGTAACATAAGCAAGAGGTTTGAAAGATAAGCTAGTTTATGTGAAACTATCAGACAGTGGTGCTGGACTTAATGCTGCTCGTGATGCAAGCTGTATCAAGCTGATATCACATGCAAAAAAAAATTTCAAGGTCAGGAACTCAAACTTTGGCCTATGAATGCAATTCTCTCACAACTATCTGAGTAGAGATTAAATCTGTAGTTATGTTTCAGGTATAAATGCCAATGTGTGCAATTTCGGCATTAAATCCTCACTCTGTGTGCTTAATTCTGAATACAGCCCTATGTTACTGATTTCACTGAACAGAGAGCGTGTAAACTGTGTTGTAGTTTGCCTTTTGTGTAATGCCAGTGACTCTCCTCTGTTGCAGGCTCTTGATGTGTGGGCAATGGGAGTGACACTGTACTGCTTTGTATTTGGGAAGGTAAGACTTCAGGGAGAAGGACGATTTTTAGAATACTCAAAAGAAATAAACTGCGGGTAGTGTGTTTTATTTCTGCACAGGATATTCCTGATTTCATCTTGGATTTATGGCTAAGGTTATGCAAAATAGCCTCTCTCTTTCTCTCTCCCCAGTGTCCTTTTATCGATGAGTACATCCTGGCGCTGCATAACAAAATCAGGAGCAAGCCTGTGGAGTTTCCCGAGATGTGAGTTTCTCTTCCTGATCTCCACCTGTTTGTAATCCATCAGAGAGACACAGAGGGACAGAGAGATGGACGATCCGTGAATTCTAACTGCTCTGAGGTTGTGTGTTAAAATTGAACGAGGCCTCATTAAGACTGTAGGAATATTCATCTTGGCGGTGGAAGGAGGGGTGCGGCGACGTGAATGAATAACAAAAGCCTTTATTCGTGGTAAAGTGTCTCTCTTGTCAGCACAAGCAGAGAACTAAAGAGAACAGCTGTGAGGCTTTGCCACAAGCCTCCATGTCTTCATTTGTCTCTTCATATAAACCAAGCTTTTTGAGGTCTTTCAAGCGTCAGACAGAGTGTGTGTTATGAATGTGCGGGTGTTTTTTTTTTGAGAGAGAGAAAGAGACGGGGACTATCAGGAAGATTGGCAGCTTGAGTGTGTGATTGGACAGGTTGTCATAAGCTAATGAAAGCACTTTCCTGAGAGCCTCTTACACCTACACACACACACACACACACACACACACACACACACGCTTCCTAACTGTATGCTGATTTTAAGGCACATAAGACTGCGAGTGTCCATGTGACACCACTAAGACATACGCTATGTGAATTGTTAAAAATTTTGGTGTGAGATGCTTAAGAGGTTCTTAAAGAGGTGAATGTATTTAAGAAAATTACATTTCTAAGGGCTACATAGTGAGGATTTATTGCGTACATCGGTAATCAGACCTCAGACATAACTACAGATGTATGGTCTATTCAGAAAAATAACAAGGATAAATAAATGGGATGCACTGAATCAAGTGCTATTTTATAAGCTGCCAAATAATGAAAGCTAATTAAAGGCATAACAGTGGTCTTTAAGGTCCAATTATGTAATTAAATCATTTAAGGTACACTGTTGTAACCACGTGTCACAATTATTAGCATCTCTAGAAATAACTTGTGCACAAAATGTAAGTGAAGCAAATCTGGCAATAGATAGAAAAAAGTTGCATGCCTAACAATGCCCATATCTACTCTTTGGGCAATAATTATGCATTTTAATCAACCAGAGCTGTAAAGAATCTGTCTGGAAGAGAATGCCAGTGTTTTTTGCAAAACATTTTTCTAAATCCTACTGGAACCAGGGTTTATGCATAGATGAGATCAAATAAAGCATTTTGACAACACTCAAGGTTGGTTTGGTGTAAAAAAAAAAAAAAAAAAAAAAAAAAAAAAAAAAAAAAAAAAAAAAAAAAAAAAAAAAAAAAAAAAAAAAAAAAAAAAAAAAAAAAAAAGAAGGCTAATAATACAGAAAAGAAACTAATCCCCAGTGTTAAGTATGGTGGAGGGTATGTGATGATGTGGAGCTGTTTTCCTTGTTACGATATGATGGCATCATGTTCCATGAAGTCCCAGGAGTTAAAAACTTGTCACAGTATTCTCTTGTATTTTCAACTCAAAGTAAAGACCTCTTTAAAAGAGGTCTTTGAAATGACTCTTTCACTTAGGTCAGCTCACTTGTTTAAAATATTAAATGGCATGACTTACAAAGATAAAGTTCTTTTTTGTTTATATCTTATTGATAATTGTTTATTTCCTTCAGGCCAACTATCAGTGAAGACCTGAAGAATCTGGTCCTGAAAATGCTGGACAAGAACCCTGACACCAGGATAAGCATTCCTCAGATTAAGGTGAGCTAATGCAGGAACAAAATGGCAGATTATGGCAGATTTTGAGAAGTAGATTATTTCATTTTCAGGACTTTGAATTGACTGGTGTGGAAAAACATTATGATTAGGAAACATTATGAACTCTATGTGAACTCCAAAATAATGGAGCATTCCACTGAATATGCTGTGTTTGTGTTGCCTTGTAAGTGGTAATTTGCAAGTTGTAATAACATTTTTTACCACCTCAGCATGTTCGGAATGCAAAGTGGAAAAATGTAGAGAGCGTTTCTTTTGTTTGCTTTGTCAGAGCACGTAAAGCTCATAAAAAGCTACTTTAACTGCACTTGAACAGTTATAGCCCTGAGTGGCTACTATAGTGAACTTTAAACATTCATGCAACATTTTGGACAGAAATTACAGTACAGCAACAACAGAGGAGAGCGTTAGCAACAAGCTAGCCAGCAGACAAAAGCAAGTAGCGTTAGCAGTAAGCTAGCTGGATAACATTAGTGATAACTCTAATGTTGATGACTACCTTTTCAAAAGAGTGATTAGTTTGGTCAGTGTTATGGATTTAACCAAGTACTTTGTCTGTATATTAACTGATCTAAACCCAATACTGCAATAAACTAATGTAAAAGTAGAGAAGGTGCACTTTACTCTGTTCACAGTGTGCACTGCCATGTTGATTTGTCATCACTCCATAAACATCGAAGGAAATGGTAGTTGAGAAGACCACCCAAAGTTGTCGAGTTGAAATTGCAGCCCCAAATGGGAAGCTGCATATGCTTGAACATTACACTAGAGCGTGTCTCTTTGCATCTCTGCACAATGAGCTGCAAAGCTGTCAGATTATAACTGTGAATCAATTTGTCTTGTAATTAGTCAGAAGTTGAGAATCTGGTTCTGTTTTAAAACTCCCATCTGCCATATTCGTATGAGAGTGTGTTGACAGTGAAGTTGCCAAAATGTGAAGTGGTCCATTAAAGCAGGACTCCATGGAGTACCCCTGGAGACAATTTCTTGATTTATATGACAAAGGGACAATGGGATTTATATGACTTATTTTCAAAACATTTTAGTATACTTTTATTTCAAAACCTTTTAGTATGATCTCTTATTCATTATACAGAGATGCAAGAGATGCGCTCTAGTGTAATGTTCAAGCATGTGCAGGTTACCATTTGGGGTGTTGAATGCACATAGTAATGCTGTGTTTGAGGCAAACTTGCAACGTGTAATCCCCCGCCTACAGCCAGTAAAAGCCACAGAAAACTTGCAATTTCAACTCGACAACCGGTAGCCTTCTCGACTACCGGTTCCTTCCCTGTTAACGGAGTGACGTCAAATCAACAGCAAAACCACCCGCAAGTGCACAGCTGGGGTTACATTTGGCTAAATTACACTTTTCCTATAATTTGGTAAGTTTCATAGTAAGTTTCCTTAACAGTCTTAGAGACCTCCTGTACCATAGATATTTGTTACATTTGTGCGCATTGTGCTGTTGTATTGATTTGGATTGGTATGCTGCTGTCTAGCTAACCAGTCAACAGAAGAGGTCCCAATTGTATTGCTCTATATTGTGTTTGTGTGTGTCTACAGCTGGACCCCTGGGTCACGCAGGATGGCACCGACCCGTTACCATTAGAAGACGAACATTGCACTGTGGTGGAGGTCACAGAAGAGGAGATTCAGAACTCGGTCAAGTTTGTTCCCAGGCTGTCTGCTGTGGTGAGTGATGCTCTAAATATGCTCTACGAAACAATACAATGCCATTCTAGTGTATATTATATGCACATGACATTAATTAATAGTATCATCCCTTTAAAGACAGCATCTTAATTGCACATTATGACTTCATGACTTTGAATTAGTACCTCATGGCTACAGTAACTGTCATGCACACAATTAACTGTCAGTGCACTGTAAAAAATATATATATAAAATGTATACAAAATTATAGGATGTGCTGGATCAAGTGCTATTTTATAAGATGCTGAATATGAAAGTGGAATCCATGTTGTAAAATTAAACCAAGTGTGCAGTGATTAATGTGATTATTACATGAAGAAATATATTGAATTTCGTCATGACCAGTGCTGTGCAAAAAGAGCACTTTCACACATAATAAATAAAAATACATTTACCGTGGCACAAGAGATGAGAGGAAGCTATCGGTAGCTTAGAAGGACAGGTTACCTGTAGCTTTGCCTGTGATCACAAGTTGCTACACACAGCTGCTACACATAACTTCATATACTGTACATATGGTCTGACATGTACGAGTTGAGAAGTAGAAAAGAAAAGAGGTTTGTATGACAGCTGTATTTTTTTTTTTTTTTTTTCAAATACAGCACCATTCGTCACTTTATGTCTTTGTAAAAGGTCTTGGCATGGAAGGTGTCCAGGTGATTCTCACTGCCCCTGAAGGTTACGAGGTTAGGAAGGAGTAGTGTATGATTTGGGATGTAGCCATGGAGAGACTGTAACACAGACTCTCCATCCTTATTCATTTGGAAATGTTACCATATTCAGTCTTTATTGCTTTTTTCTTCATTGATATGCCAAATTTTTGACAATGTGTTAGTATTTTGGTGATATTTTGTTGATTTCAGGTTCTCTTATGAGCAGCCAGTTCAAAATTTTAACTGTTGCGTAGAAACAAAACAAAATCATTATCAATCTATGTGTTGGGGAATAGATCCTGGTGAAGGCCATGTTGCGGAAGCGCTCTTTCGGGAACCCTTTCGAGTGTCCCAGCAGGAGGGAAGAAAGGTCCATGTCTGCCCCAGGCAGCCTGCTCATGTGAGTGTACCACAGCACATACTTCTGCACTCTCTTTCACTACTGGCCTTGACAACCACTCAGTAACGAGTTACCATTCGAATTATCTATCGAAATCAACCTGCAGCATCCATTTGTTCCTTCACTATTAAGGATGGAATGGTATGAAAAATTTGATATGACAATTATACTGTCTAACAGTGCACATACTGAAATAGTGTTCATTTGTGTCTGGTGTGTTTGCTCTTAAAACAGCCTTTTTTCCAGTTTTCATGAAACTCCATAGTTTTAGTTGACACTCAAAGCCAAAACATACTACTTTTGAGTTCTGAGCGCTGCATTCAGTATAAAACAGTAAACCAACAGAAAATTAAGAAAGCAAATGTGGGGTTTGGAACCCAGTTTTGCAGCATGTAATGCTATGTAAATGTTTATGTGTTTATGTAAAACATGATTTAAAAATCTATACTGTTTGTTTGTTTTTTATGATGCATTTATGAGGCCCGATTTTTGGCCTGATCTCTCACTATTGTTGGCTAGACAATTGTCATTCTGTCAGATAAATGAGCACAGCAATGTTGCTACGAACAGTTTTGCACTCAAGTCTCCATCATTATACAGTTAATAATTTCAGTAGTTCAGTAGTTAAAACTATAATGAATTCAGAAATGACTCTGATGCTCATGCTCATAAGTTATAGAAGGGAAATGATTTATAATCGCACTATCCATTGTCTCCCAGATGAGGATGGATTCCATTTTGAGTCTGGTTCCTCTTAAGGTTTCTACCTCATGTTGTCTCAGGGAGTTTTTCCTTGCCATCTTCACCTCTGGCTTGCTCATTCAGGATAAATTTATAAATTTTAAACTGCTTTGTGTTAATGTCCATTTTTAAAATTACTATACAGATAAAATTGAATTGAACTGAATTGTTTTTGCAGCATGGGAATGACATAAGCCCCACACCAGTACGCTGACACTGGCCAACCTACAGCTTCATTTTTAAATATGGCAGTAACAGTAGTAATTACTATTGTTTAAACTTCAAAAATGATCAAAATAAGAGATAATACAGTTTATGCATAATACATAATACAGATAATGCATAATACATGTTTTTGTGACATTCATTGGAAATACTCTTTAAGACTACTGTAGGAATAAAATGTTTTTTTGATAATGTCATTTAACTGTATCCTCACATCCCTCTTTACTACTGTTCTGTTCTTTAACCAAGATCAGTCACTTCCTCTCATTTTTGAACCCCCTCTCTCTCCTAGGATGATTTTAAGCACCTTCGCTATTTGAAGAGGTATACAGGAAGGCCACACTAATAACCACCCATTACCTTAACCTCAAACTGCTAACTTGCGTTTCCATAGTAGCATTCATGACACTTACCTCCGGTCTATTCTTCTTTAGCATTTCATGTTGAAAATGCAGAGTGCTCTCAGAGTCCTTTCTGAGTTCATTTCCCCTCTTGGTGCCCTGCAGAAGCAATCCTGACTCACAGTGTGTCAATTATTTATGTCACTTCATTTTTTTTAGTGGGCTATTTTTCTAGCCAAGATTTTTTTAACGAGGCATGGGAGAAGCAGGGCTGTGAATGGATGACTGGTGAGAATAAACTGAATACATGTCAGGACCTCTATATTCCCTGTCTTCCTTATTAAGATCACATCTCATGCTCGCTCAAATTCACTTCATTTCTGTCTCAGACTTTGTCTTGCTATCTCATTGAATCTGTGTTCAAAATGACATACCTATATACTATACCTAGTGCTAGTATGTTCTGTATACAACGTACTATTCCTTGTAGTAGTATGTAGTATCGTACACAGTTATCACAATCATCATTTGGTGTACTACATAGTCATGTAACTACCTGTCAGTCAAATTCAATTGTAGATGCTGTTCTTCCAGAATTACCTCAGACTGCTTCAGTTTTGCACAGAGATTTTTCCACCCACAGTGTTAACTGTTTTTAAGCCAAAAATGATGCAGCGAAAAATGCCTTAAAGGCAGTAAAATGCTTTAACCTTCATTTTGAATCAGCAGTGTAAATGACATAACTAGTATAAATAGCTATATTCTGCTCAGTCCTCTAGCTAGAGCTGTCACAGCTAGCTAAGGATTACAGAAAATTTGAGGGAAAATATTCATTATAACATTACGTTTATCTAATTTATCTAAGTTATCAGACTAACAAACTGTTAGATTAGCAAATAAACAAAATTGTCGCTGTTGCTAATAGTTGTTGGTCAGCATTAGCACGTTGTCATAGATGATAAACTACCTACGGTTCATTTTTCCGTGATCTGCAACTTGCCATGAGTCTTTACATGTGTAGCTGCAGCTACTCTTGCCATCACAGTATTCTAACAGTATTTTATTCACACAAAAAAAAGTGACTGATGTATTGCCTTGTGGGATGTAGTACATTGTTGGCTACATAATATGTCACCCAAGTATCTTTAGCATATTTGATTTGTAGCAGATATTCGATGTTCATTACATTTGTTCATGGTTTAGTATGAGCGTATGCCATTTTGAACAACGTGCATCTTGCTCGTGCTTTTCCTGTCTCTCTCATTCTCTTGGTCTCTCATTCTCTCCCTCCCCTTGACTCCCATGTCTCTCAGAAGCAGATTGACAGTAAGCAGTAAATTCTGCGCCCCCCTCCACCGCATGTAGCTCATCAGAACCTTTTACCCGAGGACAGCAGGTAGATGCCACATGGTGTGCCTCTCCTCTCCTGTCTCATACCCTGTGCGGCCTTGATGCTGCTCTGCGCCTTTTTCTTACAGCCACTTTCTCATATATTATCTGTAACTGTCAAGGTATTTTTGATTAGGATGTGCTAATGTGGGTGGTACAGCAGGTAGCGTTGCCTCTTCATAGCTCCAGAGTCTTGGATTTATTCTGAGCTTATTGGCTGCGTGCATGCCTGTGTGTGTCAGTTTCTTCTGGTTTCGTCCTGCTGTCCAAAAAACATGCCTTAGGTGGATTGGCGACTCCAAATTGAACATAGGTTTTGCAAAAAGTGTGTGTGTGTGTGTGTGTGTGTGTGAGAGAGAAGCCCTGTGATGGACTGGCATCTCATCCAGGGTGTATGTTCACTTTTTTAAGGACTTTTATGGTTTATGATTTTGCTGTATTATCTCCCCAGCATGGGATAGTAGTCTCTGAGCAGAATAGTACTCAAAGTAATGCATTGACACACTAGAATATATAACACTTGCTCAGTCCTGCTACCAGATGCAAGGGAAATTCAAAATATATACAACAACATTGTCTGTTTAGGATGAAATTAATTAATGCCTTAAAGGAATACTTCAGCATTTTTTAATCTAATCTCTATCTACAGTATCTGTAGCGTATGTGTGATTACCCCAAACTATCATTTCACCATGTTTCACTGTACTGAACTGAAAACCTGTTTACTCTTAACTCACTTATATTGGATGTCTAAGGGCAGATGTTGAAATCTGTCAATAAATATTTAAGCAAAAATTTTAAAATTTAAAAAATTGTTCTGTCTGAATAACATCTGCACATCTAACAATCTGCATAATTTATTATCTTAGACCCTTGACTGTGATTTCTGATGGAAGAACTTGTGGTTATTTGCTAACACTGTAGTTGTGTGGGTCTGATACTGGAGTTACTGATTACTGTATTACTCAAAAGTTGGAAAGTTAGATAAGAAACTTCATAAGAAAAAAAAGAAGTAAACTTCATAAGAACAGCTTTGGAAAGACATTCTCTTACCATTTTTAAATGTCTCATCCTTTATTGTTTAATTATACATATTGTAATTTGACAACTGCCCTCAGCCATTTATAAGCAAGTAGTGAGCTAATGGGTTTTCTGTTCTTTACTCTGTATTAAAAGTGTGTGTATGTGGTAGATAGCAATTAGGTGGAATGATTCTGGAATATTCCTTTAAGATATGAATTTCAAGCTACTGATACAACTGCTGTGTTTATTGTTTCATTTTTCTCAAAATCCAAAGTGTATTAATTGATTATTTACTCATACCACCTGACTATTAGTGGGTGCCACAGCTATGCATGTAGCTAACTAACTGTACAAGGTAAGGACAGCCAAGGGAAACTTTGAATTGCTGAGGGAAAAAAAAAAGTCAGAACACTTTTTGTAACATTTGGTAACATTTTGTAACATTTTCAGTATATCCCTGTAGCTCCAGTGAAATATCTGCTTAGAGAAGAAACTCTGGTCTCTGAGGTGCCTAAGGGGATGTAAATGGAGATAAAACCAAAGTATGTGGACCACCAACATCCAACTAATTAGCTAGCTTCATCTAATTTTGTCAGAACCGCTACTTATACGTATCGTTTACATAACACAAGTGTTTACATAACAATCTGAAGCAAACTCTGGAATCTGTATTATTCTGATTAGCCTAACAAGTACTTTGTTCTTACCTCAATGATTTTTTGTTAAACAGTACAAGTAAATCAGTCAGATCCAAAGTGATCCATAAGAAATCAGATCCATACATAATGTAAAAGATCACATATTTAGTAATGTAACTTGTAATCAGCTGCAGGTTACTTTTCCTCTGTACTGCAAGTGAATTGTGAAAAGAAAAAAGGCCTTGTATGAACACTGAGTTTATTATCCAGTTCTCCATATATTAGTGGAATTTCTCAATGATGTAACAGGTTCTTCACACGTTCTTGTTTGCTGCTGTAACTGCGTGAAAAGGCAAGAAGCAACAGCTCTCCCTGGTGGAGAATTCATTTGCAGTGCATGTGTTCCTAACAGTGCTGTCCAATTAAATCACTTTCTATGCACCAGATTTGCATCTCATTAATAGTTCAGTGTCAACATTACTTATACTCTTCCTGTGTAGCCCTCATTAAACTTTAACACACACGTCTACTATATGTTCACACTCTCATATTTGCAGTAGTACAGAGTTGGCTATGTTTAGTGTGACATGGACTTCTGATGTCAAACAATACACTACATAGTAGTTGTTGATTAGCTTAAAAACTGGTTTATAACCCTAACATCCACTTGCTGCCCATTACTAATTTAATATTTTGTCACATCTTAGTCTGAAAATGTGTGGTATCTTAAGGCTCTTATTTCCAGAGTGGAAGTTCAGGGAACCTTCTGGAGAAAGTTTGGATATTTTGCTGTCAGTGTCACTTTAGGTACACAGCCTACAGAATGCATATCACATTTTCCTTAAAGATAACAATCTTATCAAGAAAATTGAAGTTTGGAATGAGTCTTAATATTTTTTTTTTCATAGGTAAAGGGCAAAGTACTGTTGACAGGTCATCTGTTCTGTTCTGGTTGATGCTAAATTTTTTGCAAAAAGAAAGACAGATTTATGTTCAGGTCCTCTAACTGCTCCATTTACATGATGTGACAGATTTCAAGCAAATTGGAGAACTTGCTGTTACTGCGATTTGAGAGCCTGGACTGTTTTTGGTTATTCATTTGCATGGTGAAAATGGTGGTTGTAGCTGTTCGTATTGCATTAGCACATAACTGTGTTCATGTTTAATGTTAATTTTTAAAACCACTGAAGTGGAAATTTATCATTTACACTTCATGTTGATGTAAAATACAAAAAAACAGACTTATGGACATGTTAGTGTTGGCCGTCATATTGGTCACAGAAATTGGGGCTGTTCCCATCTCAGAGTTTAATGTGACTGCCTTTTTCCCCAATCTCTTGTGACGTAAATGCCACATTCTGCTATAGTAAAGCTATAAAACTCTTTTACGTCAAGGTGAAGGTTCAATTCCTGCTATCCTATTTGCCCCCCAGAGAATCTTTAACCTCTGACCCTGTTTGCCTCACTCTGTCTCTCTCTGCTGCAGGGACTCATGGCCGTTTCGTCCCTCTCTTAAACTCCACCCTTCTTTAAGGTAAAGGTTTGTTGTTAGCTGTGAGTTTTGTTGCTGTCTACCCTGTCCGCTGTGTGACATTCGTTCCCCAGTTTAGCCATGTGTTCATTGTTGTCAGGTGGGAAAACCCAAAATACAGCATATGTTTGTTGCATTTTTCATCATTCCCTCACAGAATATGTTGTGTCTGATTGTGATTGTTATTGTCTGGCTCATAGTAATGTTTGTCTGTGCTCATGACTTCATTTCTTCATTGTCCAAGCGTTTATTTACACACAAAGGTGGTAGAGGTGTCTAACTAAAAGGAACAACATTTATTTACTTTACTTTGAGGTCATTTTCACACCTGAGAGTTTTTTTCTGGACCCAGGGCCACTTGCCCTGAGAGTTCAGTACATTTCTTGGTGCTTGAAAGCTGTTTCTGAGCCTGGGAGTAGTCTGTATAGGTTGTGGAATCTATCCGCTCTCAGCATTGTACACCAAGTACTATGATTGGGTTCAACATGTCATATTACTCCCTTTTTAAGTTGATGGTGGGGAAAGGGTTGTTATGATCAGTGGAGTACATGAAACATATATATATCAATATATATCAATCTATATATGTAACCACTTTCTTGGCACTGGAGCATGGTTACTTTAATTAGTTCACCTTGTGCATGGCTAAAACTCTTCTTATATAATGGCTCCCCGTTTGTAAGTAATCCTGCACAATTACATGCCAATCATCAAAAAGTGCCATTCTTCGAAAATAATAAAACAATAAAAGGATGAACCTAGTGCCTTCCATTTTGCACAAAAGTGACTTATGGATTTGCACAGTTCAGTAGGAATTCTTCAATGTGGCACACCTGTGCTTATCAGCTCCTCCCCCAAACGAACAAAGAATCAATCAGTCCTGAGTGCGGACTCAAGTGTGAAAACGTTCTGAATTTGTTAAAAACTGTAATTTTTTATTCAGTGCTAACTATATAACACCAGACTGTATTTGTGTCTTTCAGAAAAGGTAGCAGTGGAGAAGCTGGCCGGGAGGTGGAGCTTGAGGACCTGCATGAAGATGAACCGGCCTCTTCTGATGATCGCTCATAAGTGTATGCGATTATCAGCCATAAGGCCTGCTCTTTACTCACTTTTACTGTACAGGCAAACTTAAATCTTACTTCCCACATCAACACATCCTTCATGAAAGTTAATAACCATAGCTTGCAAACTTTTCAACCATACGTTTATTCTTAACTTCTTTCTAATTCTTTAATGAAGTGTCTTATTCCAAAGCCTTTTGATGCTGGCGGTTTGGCCAGATCTACCTTGCTTTGTGATTGACACATCGATCCTACCTTTTTTCCTGGATACTGCACCTCTTCTTGCCACACCCACTGTGCAAAGGTACTCCCCCTGCCACCTCAGATGCTGTACAGAGGAAATCTCTTGTATGGAGAGAAGTCTGGGATTTGAATGAACATTTAGGAACATTCAGGAACATCCCGGATCATTTTATATCTAGGCTTTGGAGATGGTTCAGAGAAGCTGCTTTTTTTTCTTTCTTCACACTCTCAGCACACACCCTACCCTTCGTCCTTCATGAATCAAGATTGAAATCTTCAGTAAATTGAGATTTTTTGACTTAAGATATATGATTGAATGACAAACCTATCATTATGACATTATTTAATAATCGGTAATACCATGGATGGACTGCCAGAAGATTTTTGAAGATTAAGGAACATCACTTGAACATCTCACTAGAAAAGTAGACAAGTGACAGAAGGGATGAGCAGCATTTTGTACATATGTAATGTAATTTCGATGTTGTCCTGCCTTGTGATGCTTTGCATACTGTAATATTTATTGTACACATGGCCAGTTTTGGACAGCTTGCCATTTTGGCACACACACACACACACACACACACACACACAAATTGAAGATTGTGTTTTTTATTCAAGTGGGCAAAACTCAGCCACTATGAGAGGGCTATGATATTTTCACACAAGCACACATTTCAGAATAGGGCTAACATGCAAATGTTAGAGGGCTCCTCATTTCACACACACACACACACACGCACGCACACAAACATTACTAGCACATTGGATGATGGTGAATGTTGCAAATCCTCCATTTAGACTGTAGTATCACAGAAACCATATCATGTGTCACAATGTGCTATTGTCTCCCTACAGGAGCAGAATGTGTCATCATTTACTGAGTCTTGCCACTCGCAGCGGCTAATTTGTCAGTGAGAGACGCTGACAAGAGATGCCTGACAGTTTGTCTGTTGTAAACGCATACATAAACACAATCACAAGTCACTGAGTGAGGATCTCTCTCGCTCAGTGTTGTGCAATCTGAATGTGGTGATTAGCATCAAGCCCTGCACATCGCCTATTATTCAACATTAACACCTCCCCTTTGTCCTGGATTACATTCGTACAACATTCACACTCGGTCAGGGAGATGAAATTGTTTTAACAGGAACTGCAGGCTGCTGATAATCAAAATTTTTAATTGGCTGCCATTTAAATTGGATTTCATGCAGTTAAGAAGCAATAATTCCTTTTCTGATCAAATGAATATTGCAGCGATGTCTCTTGATGGTGCCAATCATAATAACTGCTAATTAAACAGGGCACATGTTTTTTCAACATGATTTGTTTTATTATAAACTGTTAGATTTCTGCATAATTAAAACCAGTCTATTAATCCCAGTAAATATTATGTGGAGCGGGGGTTGTCAAGCTTTCAGCAGCCAGGGACCCCTTCCAAAGTGATGATGGCAACGCCTAATCCTACTGTTGAAATATTAAGCACATCAGAGCAATATGTAGCCATATATTTATTTATTTATTGATTGGCACCATTAGTAACAGCACGTTTCCTAGACGTACTAAAATTGCAGATTCAGAATCAGAAGTTTGAATGTCACCTGGCAAAAATCCAACCTTGAACACCTTGCATATTAATCTTTATAATTAACATGTGATCTTTACTGGCATCCAACATTTATTTTGTAATGCTGTTCTGGGTTTACTTTTTTAGGTGAAATATTGGTCAATTTTGTCTTTGATTACATTACCCTACATTACCCATGTTCGATTTCCCAGCGATACTGGTGCCAGTGAGATCTCATTTCTACCTAAAGAGAGTGATGCAGCAGCGCTTTAATCCTTTAGTCTGTCCAGCTCTTTCACCTCCTCATCTGTACACCTGCTCAAACAGATCAGCTTCCAAAGCATCAACTTTAATGCTAATGCTAATCCCGGCGTGCTTTCATTTCATAAATTGCCAACTAGTTGAGCTGAGTAACTCAACTGTATGCATTCTGAAATTTGAGTCCAACATTTACTGTCACCATTACATTGGATTTCTCATTAATATGTCACGGAACGCTGCTGCAAAGTGTTGAGCGAGAAAATAAACACTTTCTCTTTTGTTTTTGGAAGCTAACAGCAAAACCTAACCATTCAAAACCTCATCCCTTATTCTTGAGATGTTTTTCCCCTATTAAATTCCATTGTTACTGTGCTAGTAATCCCCCCCCCCTCAACTTCTCATGGGAATACAAAAAACATACAGCACCAATCAACAAAAAAGCACCAGAATCGCTAAGCCCATCACATATATTTTGATATAAACATATTCAGTTAGTTTCAGGGTGGAGTTTTCCTTTAAGCTTCAAGTGCTTGGATTGGATCTCTTTCTAAGTCATGTTTGGGCCAAATTCAGAGTTACAGACTTAGGTCCAAATGTTACATTACTATTCACGTGGGAAAAGTTATTCTTATTCAGCGATGGGCTACTGCTTACGGGAGCTGCTTATGAAGATTTTCTCTGAGGTCTCCCCCTTTTTATGCAGATTACCCCCCTCCAGGTTGCCAGGTTTTTCTTGAGCAGAAGCACTGCAGATGGGGTTTTCAGTAACGTCTAGACCATTGCCTTTAAACACAAGCACTTGCCTGTAAGCCAGAAAAAATCAGGGACAGAAAATGTGGACTGAAGAAAGAAATAGCATTTTTAATTAATATGATGATACATGAATGAGAAGATGGCAAGCATTGAAATAAACATCTAATAGTCTAGTGTATTGCCAGTTTATTGCAGCATTGCTAGTCCTAGTCATAACATTAATCACTGCAAATTTGGTTTAACAATATGGCTTGCACTCTCAGTATTTGGCAGCTTATAAAATAACACTTGATCCAGCACATCCTATTTTTTTGGCTCGATAACAGTTAATTGTACACATAAATTAATCTAGGCAAGAGATAGCCAAGACAATGTGGTCCTTTGATTATAAAATCATCTGTCAAATGAATAAATGTAAAAATGGCCAATAAATTAGGCTTATTATAGTATAATAACCAACCAGTAACTGGAACTACTCATTGTAAGAGTACACCAACCCCTGGAGGTTTCTGGGCTCCAATTACAGGATGTTAGATGTATAAGAAAACCTGCACATTATCCCTAATTACATCTTGATTTTTCCTTCTTTGCTTTCATAATGGCCACCATTGCTATTTTATGTACAGCTGCTAGAATTTGTAACAGTACAACCTTTTGTATTCTGCCCACTGGATGTTTGATAGAGAGGTGTGAGTTTCCACGTTGGCTCTCTGAATGATGTATTGACTCTCGTGTTTCCTAACAGATGGTGTTTTCTCGTCGTTACCCATTATCCCAACTCCGCTCTCTGTCTCGTCTCTCGGTTTAACTGGCATGGACAGATGCTTTTACATTATGTATGTGTGTAATTGTACCTTTCAGTCATCTCTTGTGTATGGAGGTGAAATGAACACCTATAGGAATGTAACGTGTGTGTGTGTGTGTGAGGTGTAGCAACTAAAGCAGGTATGCACACACTTCAGTGGTTTTTGGATGCACCACATGGAAGTGTACAGTAGTCACAAATCTATTATCAAACACAGCATGTGGGTTTTATAAATGTAATGCACGTGTCCCCTCTTTAACGGTTACTATGCACTTGTATGTTGTTTGTATGTTGTGTACGTGACATATGGCATGTCCATGACCTCAATATAACATTTTAACAAAATCTCTAATATCAGGTGCAGTATATTAATAACCGTGATATGACTCAAGTATATTATTAAATGTGATACAACTCAAGGATAATAATAAAACCCCTTTAACACATTCTCTTGTACACATTGTAACAAGCTAAAGTGTGTGTCCTGCTCTGATGTTTATTATACTTATATAGATGCTTTATAGTGGAAGAAATGAACAGTGATCTCTGCCATGTAGTCTCTGTTCTGGTTCAGGTCATAGGTTGCATTTGTGCAGTGCCTCAGTCACTTCTCTCTCTCTCTCTCTCTCTCTCTCTCTCTCTCTCTCTCTCTCTCTCGCACACACACACAAACACACACATCCCAGTGGTTGTGACACCGTGAACTGTACATTCTTATCTTATGAATTCAGAGGAGAAAAACTGTGTGTAATGCATGGACTCTCCATAACTTGCACTGGGAAACACTACGTTATTAAAAACCTACTTTTGTATGCTTTACATTGTTTAAATGGAGGAAATGGCAATGGGTTTTATTTTTTGACTAGTTCAATAAGTTTCAATAGCACCTGGTCACTTTTTATGTTAGCTAGACTAAGGCTGCATTCCAATACTGGTTTTGACACACCCTTATTGACTTCCCCTCATCTTTGCATATAGAAATGACCCTTGTGTGTTTATAATGTGTTTTAGAGAGTGCAGATCATCTCTGAAAGAAAAAAAGAAGATGATAACAGAAAAGGCAATAATACTAGTGGTCAAGTGATGGACTAGAGATCATTTTATGGCATTTGATCAAGTGAAATATATTAAATAACCAGTTGGAGGGATTGATCCAATGGCCAGGTTCCAGCTGGCATGCTAAGCCCTGTCATTTGGTCATCCCCCAAATTTGCACTTTGGTGATGATGTTGAGAGTCAAGTGATTGAGGCGTAAGAGTATAAAAGCAAGCATTTGAGGCAGTCTTCGTGACTTTGATAAAATTGTAGTCATTACTCACTAAAGCTCTTTTGCTGATTGTATGATGCAATGAGCAATAAAATAGTAAATTTTGTTTTCCATTCACAGGAAGTTCATAATCAGCTCATCAATCCCAATTCAAATTTAAATGATTTACCAAATCAGCTTCGATTTGCAAAATCAGCTGATTGCCTGCAGTAGCTCCATATAAAATAATGTGTAGGTAGTTAGCTGACTGATTACATTAGGTTTAATCAGGCTTTATTGCACATAAACTGTTACTCTAATGCTGCTTGGTGAGAAGTTAAATTAGTAAAGAAAGCCACTTCGGGACATGAACTTGAATTGATTTTGATGATCTTTTTGTCTTTCGTTGGCCTTAATGTTGCTGTTGCTGTATCCTTACTCTCTACATTTCCATCCCCTGTGATTGGTCTAATATGGTCTCTGCAAATAATTGCAGTTAGGTTTTGGGGTAGGGACTGCTTCTGAGTCCCCTTTTTAATCCTGGCTTCCCCAAAGGGTGTAGTGAGAGGGCATAGAGGATGCCCCTATGGCCTGCATGCATTTTGGGTGGATATGTTGGCCTTCCCTATACAATGTTGTGCAAAGTTTGGGCCAGTGCTGGTCAAGCAGCACTTTTCATAACTACCCTGCCAATGTTGAGCCAACTTTGGCCCAATGTTGGCTAAAGCACACTTTTCATAACAGCTTCCCAGTGTTGGGTCACGGTTGACCAATAGTGGCACGGTGGTGCCCCAGCCTGGGCTCAATGGACAAAATTATGTTGATCTAATGTTGGTGCCCAGCGTACCCACTCACTAACTTTGACCCAGTGTTGGCCCAATATCAGTTTGCTACCTGGTCCTTTGGTTTAATGTACCTTTAATGTTGGACATGTCTCTTAATGTCTTCTGTTACCTGATAGCTGAGATATCTTCAGTTTATGACTCTGCCAGCCATTAGCAAGCTAGTCAGAACGTCGGCTAAGTAACACACCACCAGTTTAGGTAGCTAATGAGAAAGCTGTAATTTCTGTAGATAAGAAAAAGTACAATTCACCAGAAAACTGCTTCACCTTCAATGTGCTTTCTATCAAGGGCTATGTTTTTCATATTGATATAGGCCTAAGTAGACAAGGGTGTGTTGAAAACAGTACAGGAATGCAGCGCAGGTCTTTTGGATCCAAAGCATTTATGGTTGTAGATATCTTTCTATCCTTCAGTGTGTGTAAGAAGAAGTTTCGGATTGATTTTTATCTAAATGAACTGCAGTTCCTCATATATAATTGACTGTCGTTGTCAGTTGTTACACGGATGTTTGTATTCCTGTGCATTAACCTGAATGTACTTATTATAATTGTTACAGAAAAAGCATGGCACAAAAAAAAACTATTGAATGCAACTTGTTACCATGTACATATGTACCAAAATATATAAAGAGGCTATTTTTTGCATGCTTTTTGTACACTTAGACAAATTCAAGGACAATAAAGAGCTCAAAACCAATGTGAATGATTTTTTTATGACAATGACAAGATTCAACAAACCAATCATGTTTATATTTTTGTGCAAAAAATATACACCCACATAATGATTTAAAAAAAACATAAATATAGAAAAAGAGGCACAATTATCATAATCTATAAATCAAATTAGTATATATTTAATATATTACTACAAATTATACCTTTAGCTGGAATAATTTCAGGTTTGATGGCACATTTATTTCACTGGACACTGTTCAAGTGTTCAATCTGACAAATGAAACCTCAGTAAGTTTTTTTTTTTTTCTATCAACATTCATTTACATTCTTGTTTTGCTGATGCAAGCATGACATATATGCTTTGCCAGCAGATGCTAAGGTCCAGTCTCATATAATTACACCTGATTATCCTGTTACAACAGATTTTGGTGAGGCAGGACAACATTAAATAAATACATAGAATCAAACAAAATTGAGAGGTATTCACATGACCTCTGCTGTAGACTGCTGACTAGTGAATATTTAGTGTAAATGTGTAATAGGAAGCTGAGAGTCGACAATGAAGTTGAACCAACTATGTACATCAATTTTCAGTGAGAGAACAGAAAGCCAGAACCGCATCACAGATGACACACCATACAAAAAGTCAAGCAATACAATTCCCTTAGTTGATCCAACTGAATATCTCTGACATAACACTACCTCCTCACTGTTTATATTGCCTCATTTGTAAAGAAAGTTAGCTTGTCAATCTTTCAGATGCACATTTTTAGCACAGCTTTATTGAAATCAGACAGAATTTTTTAAACAACTGGTGCAATAAGGATGAAAAACTTGAGCTCAAATGGATATTTTTTAAAGAAAGTTAACTGTGTTTGATACAGCAGGTGTGCTTCCCATCACCATTGTCAGTGTGTGAGACAAACACAAAAGAGGTATTGTCATTAATTATCCTGTCCACTGCCCCTCCCTGACTCTTTTCATTTTTAAAGAAAATGTTCAGAGGTTGAGCATGGGGCAATGTGCTTCCCGCCCCAATGGGCCTTTTATTATAGTGCTTGTTGTAGTTCCCATTTTTGAATACTAGGCACAATAATAACTCTATGGAGTTTGCAACATTTAGAAGAGCGAGCAAACCAACAGAACATCGACTTTTGAGTCAGATTATAACAGAGTTGTAATTGTATGGTAATAGTCTCTCTGTCTTCAAAGGGGCAGATTTGCACGGCAGCCATGTCCGTAACTGAATTGTTAAAATGTTAACAGTTCTGAATAGAAAAACAGTGGTAGACAGAATTCAGTAGAGATCAAGGGGGAATAATAGTAATTTACATAGTAATGTATTTGATTGAATTTGATTGGACAAGCAGCCTTCCAAGAGTACTTATATTTAGTATAACCACACTGGGGTGTTTCATTGTTTGGCTTCTCCGGGATCTATTTCTGTTCACAGAGCAAAAATAAAAAAAAATTATTTGGCCATATTGTGTCCAATATGTCACTTACTAGATATTAATTTCTTATTTATAAAACTGTATAAAAGCAATATCTCACTCACAATCATGATGTCATACTGAATATTGGCATGGCTGTATTTACCTGCAGCACTCAGCCTACAGCTGAATCACAGCCATTCCCATGTTCAGTATAACCGCACTCTTGCTCATAAGATATTGTGTACTTGAATCACAGTACTGTTGAATTCTGGATTCTGATTAATTTTCTATAACAGCAGCTGTAGCAGGAATTCCAGCTGAAAAAGCAAATCACAGGGTTATAATAACAAACTTGTTCTAATATGTTGTTGTTTCTGAAGTACTACAGTAATGTACACTGGGACTTGTATTGGGGATGCTCCACATAAACAGATTAAAAACATGTAAGTGTTGATATGGTGAATTTTTCTGTAAGGAGATGTTTGTTTAACATTTTTGGAAGGAGTCTCAAGTGTCATCACTTTGTAACATCACTTTGAGGAGTTTAGACTTTTTTTTATGTAACAATGCAAGCTGCAATTTCTGTCTTTTTAACTTAAGAGAGAAAATAAGAGACTGGTGAAGGAATGACTGTCTGTAACTATTATAATGAAATCTACTATTATAATATAATGGACATCCAACTACATATCCTACAACAATAAACATAGCTATAAGTGAATAAAAAAAATAAATGGAAAAAAATGTGTCATTGTTTAATAAATAAAAATTGTTGAGGAATAAAACATATTCGGACATGTGTTATAAGAAAATAATCAACTTTGGTGTGGTGAAACTCTAATTCCACTCAGCTGTTTTAGTCTGTGTTCTGCCTGTGTTAATATCAGCCCTAAGGTGTGTGCTTTATACAGACATTTCAGCTTATCCACTGTAAGTAAAATGGATTTGAAATAAACACTGTATTTGTAATGTTAGATATGGTTCAGCCCTTGCGCCCCGTGTTACAAGGATAGGCTTCGGATTCACCGGATAGCCTGAACAGGGTAAAGCTGTTCATGAAAGTGAGTGAGTGTGAAATCTGCAAAAAAAAAATGTTTGACGCATAGTTAGCTAAAAGAAGTCTATAACACCGAAATGACCTTTCTGATTAAAAAAATTTCTCTGATAAAAATTAGGGCTACAAATTGTGTAGTGTGCACTACAGGGTGTCCAAAAAAAGTCGGGAACCAATGACCAACTACCACATATGCTCTACATGTTCACCCTTAAGCTCTATGAATTAAGCTCTATGCAGATTAACAAACTTATCGCTCAACATATTCGTGTTCATTATTACGACAGTTTCTTTGCACAGAGCTGAATGCAAGAGGAGTGATGTTTTTATGAGGTTCTGTTTTGTGTGTGTGTTTGTGTGTGTGTTTTAGTTCATTAGCAGGTCTCTCAGGCAGAGCAGGCGTTCCTCCTGGTCCAGTGCTGTATATGTGAGCTCAGTATATGTGAATTATTTTCTGAATTTCAGTGCAGATAGGCTGTTTTCAAATGCCTCATTTCATTTTTCTTGTGTTGCGTCCTTTGCAAAAGGAAAAGCAAAATTACCATGACAATAATGAAATGTGAAATTAGCTTGTTTTTGTAGTTGTCAACCCATTTGCATAATGTGTGTTACCTTTGCTTGCTCCATCTTCACCGAATCCGGTTCCTGTGGAGCAGTAGAAATTGGCTTTTATTTTCACAAACACAGTCATTTTGAAAGCCAGCGTGTATTGAAATCCAAGAGTTGAAAGAGTGTAATATTGCACAGAACAGACATTGGGGGATTTAAATGCAAGACGTTTTACAAGAATTTGCATTTGAGTTTTTATTTCCCACAAAGTCATTTCTAAGTAAAAAAAAAAGGAAAACATGATCATTACTCTCTCTCTCTCTCTCTCTCTCTCTCTCTCTCTCCCCCCCATCTTTCTGTCTCTCTCTCCTCAGTAGAGGTGCTCTGAGTTCTGCAGGTTTAGTTGATCTCTCACTTTTGTCGCTGTTTGAGAACGATTCTGTCAGCGCACTGTTGCTACGGTAACTGTTGCTTGGGGGTTTCCAAGGAAGCCTCTGTGTTACATGTCCTAGAGGCTAAAGAAAGTATTTCTGTCTACATGCACGCACACACAGACAAACACTCATCACGCCTACACTCATAACAACCCTCAATGTAGAGGGTCACATAATAACCGTTAATGCATAAATAATACACGTATAAGTGCTGTGGTTATTTGGCAACATTAATAGGTCAATTAGGGCTCTCATAATCTTACCTTATAAGTACAATCTATAAGTGCGTAGGATGTTTTTTTGTTATTAAAAATGAGCAAAGCAAGACTGCTGAATCAGAGGAGAGAAAAATGGTGGATAATATGATGCTCCTGAGTTGATGTGAGTTGCCCAGACAATCCCTTAATAGTAATTCACGTCAAACGTCATCATACCAAACTTTAGGCATTTAAAAAGTCAGGAGCTGGCAGGAGCAGCAGCCAATCAGTAGAGAAAGTATATACAAGTGGAGTGAGAGAAAGACTCAGATATTATGCTATAAGAGGAAAAGAGATTTAGGACTATAGAGTTTTAGCGTATTTCTTGCTGAATAGGTCATTTGTTCCCTAATTTTGTCAAAAGCTAGAGAACGATACCTGATATTCAGCTGATTTATCCTCTTTAGCTCTTTAACTGTTTCGCTTTTTTCAGTTATTTCCATAAAACATATTATAAAGTCTAACTGTGTTGAAAGGATGTTCCATATAGGTATATTATGAATAGGAGTACTGGGATACAGTAGTTGTTCTTAAGTACAAGTCTACAGCATCCAGGTGAGATTATCCAAATTGGGTACTCTTTCTACTAGGGGACGAAATTCTGAAATCCTACATCCTGTAACTTTACTGTTTCTGTAATGATTGTAAAATGATGGTAAACACTCTAAATAATCACTCTAATGTTGATCTCAATTGATTGTTGTAAAAAGAGAAAGTAATTCCTCTTAATAGTATGTGTTCAGTACATACTGTAGTTCTATTTTGCAACACAAACTCTAACATACTGACTTGTTCTGTCAGATAAGAAAATGGTAATTACCAAGACAGTTAAAGTCAATTACACTAAAATAACAACCTGACAAGTTTTGGGCATTAATGGATACAAGCAAATGGTGTGTAAACAGGATGTTTAGCTTCAAGTTTCAATTTCATGAGTATCTCTCAAACAATTAAAATTTTACCACTTAACATTGAAGTCACACTGATTTCCAGAAGCAGTAGTTAATAAAGAGAAGCAGGTAAAACTTACAATATAAGGTAACAATGTAAGTACTAATCAGGTAACCCACTACGCTATAGTGTACACATTTAAATCTGACAGTCTATCTGATAGACACATAATACACATTACACAATACACACATACACCGTAAGTATGTGGACACCTGACCATCATATCCATAGTATGTGGGTCTGCAGTGGCCTGCACAGAGCCCTGACCTCAACCCTACCGGACACTCGTGGGATGAATTGGAACGCCGACTGCTAGAAAGGTCTTCGCACTCGACATCAGTACCTGACCTCACTAACGCCCTTGTGGCTGAGTGGACACAATTCCCCACAGCCAAGCTCAAAAATGTAGTGGAAATCTTTCCCAGAACAGTGGAGACTGTTATAGCAGGAAAGGGGACCAACTCCATTTGAATGCCCATGGTTTTGAATTGGGATGTTCAACAAGTGCAAATGGGAGTGATGATCAGGTGTACGTATATGTCTGGCTATATACAGTAGTGTACAGAAAAAAAAAAAAAACATTCAGCCATCCAGAGCATGGCTGTTTCTGAATCTTTCAGGACCCAAAGCAACATCCCCACGACAACTTGCGCTCCCCCCAACCCCGTTGTACCACTCAAAGTATCACTGCACCTTATTGCCAAAAATACCTGTATATTATTACAATATATTAAGAGGAAAATCCTTGTGAACACTAAGTGACTGCTTATACTACTTTTAGCTAGAAATGGCCCTTATCCAGAGATACTTTAATGCAATTTTAAAACAGCTTACAGATAAAAAACCAATAAGCATTAAATGCGTTACGTACAGCACTCAGACACATAAAGTGGCTGATTTGACTGTTCGGAGCTACTAAATGTGTTTGCTTGAGTGTGGCATTTCTGAAAATTTGGACGCTCTATGCAAAAAAACAAACAAAAAAAAAACCACTCATTATACAATTATCATCAGCATTTCCATCTCAGCAAATCCTTTACAATATTATAAGCTCCTATCATTTTACACTGTTTTATTCTATATAAAATAATCAGCTTACACTTTAGAGTATCTTACTGTGCATGCAGTATTTATCACTGTTTAAAATCAGCCATTTTAATGAGTTGGCAGATATAATTGTGCTGAGCTCATTAGCTCAGACAGATCTTCCTCACTTTGTCCATGTTCACGATTGGAACACATTATATAAGGAAAATGCACTGACACTTTATTACCTTTACATAGGAAAAAGATCATGATAAAAAAAAAAAACCATTAAGACCAGTACAATCAATAACCTTGTCATGAGGTAGGTTTCAACCATTTACATCCTGTTGAGATCTTGTTGCTTTGGTTTCCAGGACGCAGTCTTGTCCTCTGACTATGTCCCACAGGTATTCAATTCGGTTTAAGCCAGTTTTAATTCTATAGTGCTTTAACAATAGAAGCAACTTTACAGAAATCAGGATGTAGTTTTTGGTCCACAATGAACAAGCCAGAGGTAACAGCTGCAAGGAAAATCTCCCAGAGATGACATGTGGAAGAAACCAGACTCAAAAGGGAGACTGTCCTTTTGTGACACAGGAGGATTTTGACGATTTTGAAATATATCCAGTAGGGACTTGATGGTTTGAGTGAGGTGTTAGAGCAGGACTGAAACACTTTTCTATAGTACATGTAGGCAGAGTGCCATCCAGTGGATATTGGAAGAATGGCACTAACCTTCTGTCCTACTATGGCTTTTGAGTCCAAAATAATGCATTTTTACCAAAAGTGCTCTAAATAACGTACAAATTTTACAAGAAAAAATCAGAAACTGTAATTCATCAAACACACTTAAAGAAAAGGAAGTAAATATACTCAGATGATATGCCAAATTAAATTTAAAGTAAGTGAAAGCTGGACATTACATACAGAAGTATTGACACAATTCATAAAAAATAAGCAGAAATGTGTCGCATGCAATGAGTGATACAGTGTGGTTTTATTGTAACACATTTCAAACATTTAAGTGATGAAATTTATTTTCCACAAAATGCTGGTTTCATAATTATAGATGGATCTTTCATAGATTCTTTAGCCTTAGGTTTGTGCATGTGGATGCCTTTCAGATTAGAAGTTTAGTTTCAAATCTGAAGACTGAGATGGTCATTGAAAAGTTTTGTGATTTTCTGTCCCATCCATCTGCTGCCAAGTATGAACCTCCTGGCAGAGGCAAACATGTTTTGGGTTTAAAAAAAACCTGTTATTGAGTGGGATGTAGGATGCCTGTAGACCACTAGCTACAATACAGCCCCAAAGCATCAATGATCCATCTCCATATTTTACATCATGTGTTTTATTCCCCCCATTTTCTTAAAGGGTGGCAATAAATTCCTGAGTTTCTAAAGGTTGATAGGATGCAATGCCTTTACCTCACCAGCTTGGAGGAATGCTTACCTCGTCTTCGACTGGTGTGGATTTGAATTTCAGGGTTTTATAGAAATCCTTCTTTGGCACAAAATACAGAAGAACCACATCGCACACAACGGTGGCCTGAAAAAAGTAAGCAGCTGAGTCAAAGTCATGCACTAGTCCAATAACACTATGCCTTTTAAAACAAGCGACTTCCCAAATGCTGTCTTATTTCTTACTGCTTATCTCTGTTCAGTATCTTATCATAGGTAGCCTAGTAACTTCCCCCTTAATAAGAACTACCTTTATAAACTACTACAATGTGTTTATTATCAGTGTTGTCATATTACACAGTATCAATCATTCTTAATACGTTAGGTCTGTTCATTCAGAAAAGCAATACAATCAGTATGCACTTAATAAGGAGTGGCTGAAATGTGTCTGACGTTTGGTTTATAAAGACTAGGAGGTGTAGGTGAAGTGTGTGGTGTGATTAAGGATTGCCTCCGGTCAAGATGACTGTCTGTGAGACTTACCACTCCAAAGATTCCCACTCCTGACCCTATGGCTGTCAGCGTTGGGATGACGTCAAATTTTCTTGCCTAAGAAGAAAAAAAAACAGTTTTGCAATGATGATTATAGATTAAAGATGGTACAGAATGTAGGTGTGTGATCTTACCTGTCCATGAACGATGATCTCAATGTATAGGCCAAACACCTTCATGAGTGTTCTCTTTTGGATTCTGTCCTCTGAGTAATATTTTGCCGTTCTGAAACATCAATACATCTGGCTTAACAATGAACTTTTATATGCATGTCAGCAACACAGAATGCTGTTATAGGAAAATAATCCATGACTGGGTGGTGTGATGCAACCCGATGGGAAACAGAGTCACTGTTACAACGTCCAAGATGATTATTTTCCTATAGCAGCACATCCCAACATGATTTATTCCTCTTATACCACAGTGTTTGCCAAGAATTAGAAATGTATTATTTATTAATTAATGATGTCATGTTTTTTTAACCATTTATAGTTAATTTAGTGTTGATGTTAGTTCCTTTATGTTATAACATCTATAAACAGTTTGTTCCTCACCAGCCTGTTTTTCAGAAATATTAAATAAACATCTCATTACAGAAGACTTCATATCAACGATAATTTTTTTTTCTTTGTTAAATGAAAATTGTTATACTGGTATTCTAAATGTTTCCATATATTTCTACTATTAAGATCAATAACTGTCTTATTTCACTCTTATTAAAGAAGACATTAATTAATTAGTTAATAACAAATAATTCCTATTCTACCAGAGTCGTCAATCAGCTTTACTTTACTTTACAAGTACTCAAATGCCTCTGAAAATAAATATGTTTTCAAATTGGATTTAAAAATGTCTGTTGTGGGGGATGACTTTATAAACAATGGTAAAATATTCCAAAAACATGTACCAATGGTAATATTTTACCAAGGGATTTAACGTTTTGTGTGTACTGACTGAAACTGGTTTCCCATCTTAAACTGATAACAGGTTCATTAGGCATTCTTAAAGTAATAGCTCTCAAAAATGTGAAAGTTTATCTAAGTGAAATTTAATTTAAGTGTTCGTGGCTTTTTTATATTATGGCGGGAAAAAAAGGTTTTCAAGTTATGTAGTATTATAAAGTCCAAAATTCCAAAAGCATCCAGCCAACTAAAAATGCCTTGTCAAAAATGGCTCAAAGAAATGAAATCAACTGACATATCAGTAGCCTGCAAAATGTTTGATGTTTATCTTGCTTATTTTACCCACCTGAAATTGTAGCCCACTGACGCTTGCGAACTGTTTCCGTAGAGGCCTTCAAATCTGTACTTGGGTATGCATTTTTCAATACGAAGGTCCAGATTACACTCCCAATTAATGAGTATCCCTAGTGATCCACCCTGCCATAGATTAGAACAGATTTATGTTCTATTTCCTATTTCATTCAGAATTTCTTTTTTTCTTAATTCATGATTTTAGCAGTCATTGTTTTAGCATGTTTACCCTTTCAATTCCAGACAGGTTGTGATCCAAATCTTATTTTAAGCATCTAAAACTTCATAAAAAATGACTGTTTTTTAAGTTTCTTTTCTTTTGAAGAAATAAATTACAGTTTGCAGACTGGTCAAAGTATATAAATTGTCAGTGCTATGCTTTTGCGGCATTTTAAGAAACTGGGAAGCTGATTTGAAAATTCAACTCTTATTCTAATTCTACTAAATCTGTTATTGTCATAAAATGTTTTATGTTCCAAAAACCTGGAACTCGCTGCCTCTGATTAGTTAACCATCTATTACTTTCTTACTTTAACATTTTATTATTTATTATCTCTAGCTTTACTTTTGTTGTATATTCGTCTTTACATTTCATACTAAAAATCCTATTCATGTTACACCTATTCATTTTTTTCTTATTGATTGTTTGGACATACTGCAAAGCAATGTGAGCTTTATTTGAAACATTGTTATTAATATTATTATTATTTATATTCAAGATATATAGTGAGAATTTCGTGAATTATAGTTAAATTTATCTAATATAACATGGTGGAAAGTAAACTTGAAAATGTATATTGAAATGTATATTTTTATAACATACACACTATATATAATAGATTAAATATTATTAAAATAATTAATAATATTCAATTGGGTTGAGATGAACATCACGAGCAAGTATAGTGAGCTTTTTAGCCAGGAACTATCAGAACAGAAAGTTCTGAACAATGCCGGATGTATGTGCGTATGTAAGACCTACCACTTGAGCTATCTCTGAGAACCTGAAGCCAGAGAGGCTGACGATGTCTCCGAGTCTGAAGATGGGACACAGTGGATGCTTAACCGGGTCAAACAGGCAGGTTTTGAGGTAATTTGAATCCACTTTTTCCACTAGATTACTTCTGCAGAAAGCCAGAAGAAGAGAGGCGGAGTTAACACCACACAGTGAACACACTTTCACCTTTTAATTGGGCTTGATCTACCAGTGATCCAGTACTTTGGCTTAGCCATGGTTAGTATTGATGTTTTGCATAATATGGTTTCAGGGTCCCTGGTTTAATCCTAAGATCAGGTTACTGTCTGTATCCCATTAAGGGTATGTTCCTGGCTCAAGCCCGGATACACCGTATGGCCAAAAGTTTGTGAACAATGCCCCTGTGCACAAAACGAGCTCCATGAAGACATAGTTTGCGAAGTTTGGAGTGGAAGAACTTGAAAGACCTGCACAGAGCCCTGACCTCAACCCCACTGAACACGTTTGTGTTGAACTGGAACACAAGCCTTCTCTCCTAACAACAACAAAGGACAGAAATTCCCACAGCCATGAGCTTGTTGAAAATTCCATTCCAAAGTTGGCCCTTGCTTTCCTGCTATAACAACTTCCATTAATTTGGGAAGGCTTTCCACTAGATTTTGGAATATGGCTGTGGGAATTTCTGTCCTACACCTCTCCTCTGAACCTTTGGTATATTAGCTATGTGGTACAACATTAAACAATTACCTTAGCATACTGGGCATATATTTAAAGAAAAACAGACATCCATTACTTATCCATATTAGAATTGGAGCTCCAGTGCAAACAGTTCAAACCTTGAAGCAAACATTACACACCGAATGTCCAACATGTCATGGTAGATTGACTACATTTGGAATAAGTGTGAAATTGGCTAAATTTAATTTTTTTGTTAAATCATTATTTTAATCTCTGAAGTGCCACTGCCTGCGAAAATGCACTCTCAAAGAATTACTCTTGAAGGACATAGTTTTACCTCACTACTCCAAACTCAGGGAAGGAGATGGAGTTTTTGATGAACAGTGTGAAATTCTCAGCTGCTGCCAAAAGTGGAGGACTTGAGGAAAGAGACAGAGAGAGAAACATGTGGTTAATGTCATGGAATTGTATTCAGATTTGACAATTTAAGTCCAAACATTGTGTAAATATTTATGCAGGAAAAGTTAGGTGTATTCAGAGTTGGGTTACGCAGCTGCTTTAATACATTTTCTGGGCTCCCCATTCAAATTATATAAACTGCCTGCAAGGTTGCCAAATTTTTCTTGAGTAGAAGTGACAAGGTTTTTCAATAATGTCTAAATGACTGTCTTTAAACTCAAGTACAGTGAAAACAAACGTCAGTACAAAAATGGGGCCAGGGACAGAAAATGCAGACTGAAGAAGGAAATACCATTTATTTTTGCTGTCAAATGTAATATGTAAATATTTGGTAAAATCAGGAGATAAATAAAAATGACTAATATGATGATATTTGAATGAGAAGATAGCAAGCATTGAAATAAACATCTAACAGGAGTCTAGTATATTGTCAGTATGAATAGTACTAGTTGTAATCATCAGGGTGAGACACACCTTTTGGTTTACCCAAAAACTCCACCCCACATGCATAACTCTTATGTAACTCTCTGAACAGTGGTTAAGTCTGTAGTTATGTGTGAGGTGAATATCCTCACCATCCTCAACTCTGAATACAAACAGATTATCACAAAGTAAAATGCTGTGTGTTGTATTTTATTGAATGTTTCAAATAAGGCTCTATTAGCTTTGGGTGAAAAAGTCCTACTTTGGTATCAACCGGTCATCTTGTACAGGACACCAGCTTAGGATCTCACAAGTAGTTTTGTTCAAGCACTTCCCCGTCATGCGCCCTAGGAGAAAGCGTGTGTCATATCAACAAGAGAGAACATAAATTCTAGCAGATTAGAACACCAAATAGTTCAGCTTTATGCTTGAGGAAACAAGAAAAGCAACATTAGAAGCGCACACAGATGCGCACATATAAACATCTGCGCTCTTAGGTGGTGTGTATTGCTAACAAGCGTAAATTGCATACTGAAAGGCATGGGCTTCACATATATTGTGACCACAATTGGTTACACTGTCAGAGAGAGTATCATCCTAATCTCCTTATGGCTCATCATTTTTAATATAATCTGAGGGGGAAAAGTGGGTAAACTCAAATTTTAGTGGGGTCCCTATCATGTGATTGTTAAAAATGGACACCCACATCCATAAACCAAAGCATATCTTTCCATTCCTTTACTCACATCTATAGTGTTATTATTTAATATAAGCTACACTGTGGTTTGATTTACTGTATTCCATTTATTAGTACATTTATGGCATTTGGCAGATGCCCTTATCCAGAGCAACGTACGATTATCTCATGTATGCAACCAAGCAGTTAAGGGCCTTGCTCAAGGGCCCAGCAGTGGTAGCTTGGCGGTGCTGGGATTTGAACTCACAACCTTCCGATCAGGAGTCCAACATCTTAACCATTGAGCTACCACTTCCCTTACGTACACGTCCCCACATATTCCCTTATTATATCAGTATGGGACAATCAGGTAATAACACTATCAGTGGTTTCCACACCTGCCCAATATTAGTACATTACTTAGTTGGAGATGCAACATGAATGAAACCCTTTAAGCCTATATTTACTAATTTTATGTCTAGTGAACTTCATATTTTTTTAGACAAGTGCATCAGCAGTAAGCCCCATTTTAAAAGCTGTTGGATGTTTGAATTTGTTTCTTTTCCCTTGTTTATTATATAATTTTAAGACCACTTCAGTACCAACACTTTAGTAAGTTAAGTAAGGTTAAGTTATGCTAAGTTAAATTTTTATTGGAGTTTGTATTTCATGACCGTTTTAACATTCATTTCACTCAGTTTCGGTGAAGTGTCGTACTGCCACAAACCTCTCTCATTGCCTACTTCTTCTTCAAAGGGCTGAATGGTCGCGTCTGTCTTGTAGCTCTCTGTAAAGCAAGATTGTTTTATTTACGAATAAATCTTTTCGAGTAGCTGACTGTGTTGATATTAGGCTCTATTCAGGGATGTAGGGAAGGAGGGTAAACACACATAAATGCATACCTTATTAATATGAAATAGCATTTACTTACCGACTGTATTTTAGAGTTTACTTACTTATTGTTCTGGGATTAAAAAAAATAGTAGTCAACTGGTGAAATATATCATTTATCTACGGAATCAAATTAACATCTTTACTGGTGGCCAAAGGGCAAGGACTCACTGAGTTATAAAACTAAGGAACACCTTTATCGCAATATGTATCTTTTGTGTTTCATTTTTATTGTCACTTTCTATTTTGCAATATGTTTTTCATTTTGTGTTTCTCATTCTATTTACAGTACGCTTAAGTTTGGTCAACTTTTTAACATTGGATGGGGAGAGAGGAATGAGGAGTGGTACATGAACAGTTTTTTCGATTATTTATTTATTTATTTATTTATTTATTTATTTATTTATTTATTTGCTATTTTAAAAGAAAACCTTCAAGTGGTCATGTGATAACCTAATAAGCCTGGATATTTCAGTAGAATTAAGTCTCAGGGGAAACAATAATTGTTAATTCTGTTAATTCCAAATAATTATAATATAATTGAAATGCAGAAAGTTGTCACACAGAGTTTCTGGTTGCTATTTGCATTGAAAGGTGTTGACAAAGATAATCATCTGGTCGTGAAGACACCTTTTGTAAATATAGGTTTTGTAAATTTGTAAATATGACAATGAGGATGAGTAATCGGTGGTTAGGTCCTAGCATACAATAAGTGTGTCCAAGAAATGAGCTGAACACATTTTCAGTATCGGTCTCAGATCAGGAACAAAGAGCCATTCTTTTCACGACACATATTTGAAAACCATTTACTATAAACATTCATGAGCCTAAAATGGTTGTGTCAAATGATGGATATCTGTCATCAAACAGACAGGACAATAACATAAAGCAAGCTCATGCAGAAGGAGAATCTCGCCAAGCCCGGAGGAAGTAGATGCAATCTCTAACATGAACTGGATCTCTGTTTGTATTAATGTAACATTCGACCAGAGATAGTAATATTACTGTGGTGAGAATACCCTCACGTCAAAACCAGTCTGAATACATTTTGCATTTGTTTTCCAAACTTCACTGTATTTTCCAATGTGACATAATGCTAGATCATCATGAAGATACATTTAGAAGAAACTAAATCTCAGTGTCCTAGAGGCAGAGAAACTAAATATCTTATTTTTTTCAACAATGTGAATTTAGGCTTTGGAATTATGCAATATATATATCGGGTGTGTAATGGTATACTAGTATTTACTCTGCTAAGGAAAGCTGAAATAGTCATGATATAATGATATGCTATAGTTTAAAGGTCTTTGTTGATGGTCTTCTTCCTTATATATGTAAAACCATGATATACTGAAAACAATGACATAAGTTATAACCAGTGATGGCTGGTCAGGATTTTAGACGGGAGGGCTAGAATGTAATATCTTTGAACTCACTGGCTACTTTAATAGAAACACCTGTACACCTGCTCATTCATGCAGTTATCTACTCAGCCAATTGTGTGGCAGCAGGACAGTGCATAAAATTATGCATTAATGCATAAAACATCAGAATTAGCAAAGTGACATGGTTGTTGGTGCCAGACAGGTTAGTTTGAGAATCTCCTGGCATTTTCACACAATACAATCTCATTGTTGCGTAAACCGGAAAAAAAAAATCCAGCGAGCAGCATTTCTGCAGATGGAAACACCTTGTTGATTAGAGAGATCAGAGGAGAATGGCCAGACTGACAGGGAGCTGACATAGCTGACAGGAGGTCTATGATAACGCAAATAATCACTCTTTACAACCATGGTGAGCAAAAAAAATATCTCAGAATGCACAGTACATTGAACCTTGAGACAGATGAGCTACATCAGTAGAAGACCACATCAGGTTTCACTCCTGTCAGCCAAGAACAGGAATCTGAGGTGACAGAGGACACTGGACCGCTGCAGATTGGAAAAATGTCACCTAGTGTTTTTCCAATCTTGAATGTTCCAGTTTCAGCTCTTGACTTGTATCTTCACGATTTTATGCATTGCACTGCTGCAACATGACTGGCTGATTGGACAACTGCATGAATGTGCAGGTGTTCTGAATAAAGTGTATATCATCTAACTCGACAATGAAAATATTAGGGTTGAGCAAGTCTCATCAATGGCATAAGAAGAATGATGTAAGGAAAACTGAAAGGCTGTAATGCTTTCATTTAAACCAAAAATACACTAAACTTTGGTCATAAAATTCTGTCATCTGTGTAATTTGTACTGTGTCCTGTGCATTGCATAATGTCTGCTTTTTAATTTTTCCTCCAAAGGCATTTTCAGGAGGAAAAATGGTAAACAATCTACCTTGTTCCTGTTAATTACACCCATGTCTGAATTTCACATGCACCTTCTCAATCACTGCTTTGATGTGTTATGAAAGTAACAGCCCAATTAGAGATTACACAGAGATGTCAATCTGTGTAATCACTTGACACCACTGTCACTGATAGGCTGCATGAATCTACAGTTTGGGCTAGAAAAAAATCAGCCCTAGCCATTCTTGACATTGGTGATGCCATTGCGTCTAGTTCCACAACATTTCAAAATCCAAATGACGGGAAACAGGACATATAATAGGGATGCCTAAAATGCAAACATTATATTGATGTCCTTTTTTAAAATCTTTTTTTTTAGCCTATTTATACCAGCCTTCCCTGATTATAACATAGTTTTATTGTAGAAATGAATTATACATGTAATATAGTGTTATTAACATTAATTATGACCTCAACAAGATTTTCATTAACACACTCTTTCATAATAGTTTTAGTTGCTCTGCCATCAGGCTTTAATTTGTTTTTTCTGGAACATGCAGATGTCTCCTGAAAGGACTCTGTAGTCTCGGTCTGAGTTTTACCATTGCCTGTACGTTTATATTGGCCCTTCTTGCAATCTGCATCCGTAGTGCAGTTGTTAGTTCCGTCCGGCAGCTGAAACACAGACACATTACTACTATTACAGTGACAACATACACACTGTGAGGCTGCGTGTGAGTGTGCATGTATGGGGTGGAGCTGAAATCTTAAGTTGTGTAACATCCTGACATAAAAATGTATTTGATTACCAAGGCATCATATTACTATTCAAATAGGCTCCAGAAATAATTTTGCATTGCTGAATAGACTGATGCAAATGCAACATCCAAATGAACTTCACATCATTTGTATAAGCGAGTGCTTACAATATTGGTACTGTATTCATCATTGATAAACAATGGATTTTTTTGTTTGTTTTCCCCAAGAGGTCTGCCTCACCAGTTTATTACCATTTCTTTAGTTGTCATAGTAAACAGTCTGCTTTATAAGAATTATAAATGTCTTGTAGATTGTAGATAATTCAGCCGCATGAGTGATTTTTAGGTAGGCAAACCCTAATGAAACTAACATTAAGCCAAGAGAATTTGTCATAGACTAGTCAGATAAGATGAACTCTGTCCCTATATGCTACAGATTCCTGCGTAACTTCTGATTCATCATATTGCAGCTGTTCACAACATGTCCCAGTACGTCCCAAAACATTTGCCTAAAGATTAATGCAGATCACCAAGGCAGAACTACTTCCTCAGCATGGCACACAATGTCTTCAAGGTCTTATCTCAACATCTTAACTTCATATTTCTTCATATTTCATGATCTCTTACACTGGTCATCTATTCAATCTGATTTAACAAAGACTTCACAGATCAGATATTACGTTGTTATTGAAATTCCTAAGTGTGAAGTGAGAAAAGATATAGCCTTTACACCTGACCACAGCCCATCTAAGTTCTTACATTTCACCAAACCTTATTCATCTCCACAACCTGCAATTGAAATAGACTTAACTGGGATTATATGCATAATACTGAAGTGTGTGTGTGTGTGTGTGTCTGTGTCTGTGTGCTGTGAAACCCTTAAAGTAGGTCTTATGCAACCAATTGTTATCAGAAGTCACATAATTAGTTGAATGGTAATGATGTGTGTGCAATTAAAGTGTTACATGTTCTCACTATAAATACAGCTGTTCCTAGAAGGCCAGAGGTTGTTAAAGAAAATACCTAAAAAAACAGCAGACCAAGGAGCTATAAAAAAAAGTGCAGGAAATCCCAAATACATCTTGCATTGCATCATTAAATCCATTATTTAAAAAAAATGGAAAGAATATGGTACTGCAATTCTGCCTAAACGAGAAGTGACCAAAATCCAGTGAACTGGTAAGGAGGACAATGGAGGTGAAAGGGTGTGAATAATTATGCATTTGCATTTTGTATTTGGAAATAATTTTGTAAACTATATTAAGAGATTTTTCACCCCACTCAGACATGGACTATTTAGTGTAGATTCATGATACAGTATAATCCCAGTTAAATCCATTTCAGTTCCAGCTTGTAACACTACAAAATGTGGGGAAAAAATGAAGGGGGTGAGTAATTTTGAAAAACTCTATATAAATTGTATACCCTATATTAGTGAGAGAGATGCTCATGGGCAGAGAGGACAAATAACCAAGGAAATGGAAAGATAGGAAAATAAGAAGAAGAGGAGAGATACCATAGAGATAGCCAAGGGTGAAGCAGACCAAATGGTAGAGATATGAAACAGAGATACAGAGAGCGAGAGAGAAAGAGAGAGAGATAGGGATAGAGAGGAGTGTGGTTTCCATACCTCTGGGCATTTGCCTTGTGACTGGCCCACAGTCATGATGAAATTTGTCATCACAACAAAAGACGACACGCCCTTTAAATAGAAAAGAAAAAAAAAGGTTCCAAACTGCATTTCTATATCTCTTTACTACTTTGATACCTTGGTCTCTTTGCCATTACAAATTTGTATCTGTACTGATAGAAAACTTTTAATAGTTCATGCATTTGATCTTAGATATTAAACTTGTTCCAGTTGGTATGATATTGTGTGTTGTGTTGGGTTACTTAATGGTACATTATGTTGTGTTGTGTTGTGTAATGTCATACTAAAGGCAGCTCAGAGTCTGTAAAGATTCATACCCTGATACACTAGAGACTAATCAAGTGGTCTAGTCAATAACAATAGTACAATTTCAATACCTGGATTAGTCCATAAATGCTAGTGCTAGAGCAGAGAAATACAAACAAGTGTTATACTAGGTTATATCGTCAATTTGATGTTGTCATCTCCAAAACTTATATGCAAGATGCTCTGGCCTGGCATGCATACTGTATGTGTATATGTGAACCAAGGCACATAGACAATGGGCTTTAGAGCCATTTAGGCCCCAAAGTGTACAAGTGACTTTGGTTCTTGCTCCAACATGTCATCTGAGAATAATCTCATTAAGGGTGTGATGAACTTTAAGAGGTTATAGACCAGGCAAGCAGCAGAATTCTGAATGCTCTTTGGAACTATATGGCACACGAAGGGAGACCAGCAAGAGGGTCGCAATAATGAAGTCTAGAAGGGGTTTAAACTTGTATTAGATTTTGAGCAGTTAATGGTTTTATACAGCATGGGTCCAAAATCTTGGGCTTTAAATGATCACATACCAAAAATTCTATTGAATGTTTTCTTCTTGAACATAAGTACACAGTTGTCGTTGTTGTTGTTGTTGTTTTCATTTCCCCACCATTTTTCTCCCCAATTTGGTTACCAGCCAGTCCCCTATCATATGAAAGCTACTAACTGGGGAGGATGAAGGCTAGCACATGCTTCCTCCTAGACATGTGAAGCCAACCAAGTGCATCTTTTAAAACTGATGCTTATGCTGTGTCATAAGGCAGCGTAACACTCAGAGGAGAGCGCTAACTACTCTCTTTCACATATCTGATCTCACGGGTGCTCTGGCTAGTGTCGCTGTGATTGACAGGGAAGGCTGGCCCGTCAGGAGATTGACATGGCCAATTTGGCTGCCTTGGCTCCTGGCCACAGAAAGCTGTGGAGTCTTCAGGATTTAAACTCACAATCTCCCAATGATTGGTTACTAATGGCCTATCAGTTGAAATTGATGAAGTCAATATCATGTGTTAGACATTATGAAATGACAACTTTTACTGTGATTTAGGAGCACAAAATTTATGCAGTATTACTTGAAAGAAATATTTAGCAGTGGTGTAAGAACAGAATATTCAGTTATATTTAGATGTCAGGATTTAGATCTAGGATTTCTGAAACAACTGAAACAATTGATTTGTGACATAATATATTCTTAAATAGTATGTAGATAATCAGTAAAAGTTTGTGTTTGGCCTTTTTCCTCATTTAATTATACAGTAAAGAACACGTTTGGAACATACTGTTGAAAGTGTATATAAAGTAATATTACAGGTTTATAAAAAGAACATCTTTGTTTGTTCAGTGCTGACATCTATGAGATTTTCTCTCCTGATTTGTCTTTGTTTAATGAGAGTCTTTCTTATATTTACCACTCATGGCACGCAAGTCTTTTGGCCACCCGAGTTGTGTTTTTGTCTACATAGATACGCATGATGACCATACAGGGTGGATTTGTTTTTCAAATTCACAGAGCAAATTTTCTCTTTTCTTTTCTGCACTTTCTTTTAAAGTACATTGGTCACGAGATATTGTTACTTTGGACAGAGTATTAAATATGGCTTTCTTATTGTTACAAAAAAGAATTAATGAGAACATATGTATATACCAACCACCTTCACCTAGGCACTGGGTGTTTTACCACTCACCTGATCAGGGAACACATAATCGGATACATCCCAAAGCCTCTCTGCTCCATTATATTCAGTGTAAGCTATTCCTTTCATCTTAGTGAAAACTGAGCTTATAGCTGTGTCTTCAATCTGGTAGCCTTTCTCGTAGATGAACACCCATCTACGAAAGAAATAAAGACATCATTAACCTTGGCTTTTTCATAATAGGCATTCAGTTCAATAGAATTTAATTGAACTTGCTATTATAAATAGTCACACAGGTGCACAGTATAACAGAATGCTTTATTGGTTAACTTACACAAAGCAGAAGAATAACTTCAACTACAAAGGACACTACGTACAAGAGACCTAACAATACATACACAGACAATGTGGCCAACAGGTTCATGAAAACAGTATTGTAGTTAAACCAGTGCAGATGATATGCAATAGAATTCACAGTGTACATATGCATAAATATTCACCCCAACATTTTGTATTGTTGCAACCTGGAACTGAAATGGACTTAATTGGGACTATATACCAGGAATCTACCCAAATAGCTCATAATATTGAAGAGAAAAATCAATATGGTTTGCTAAATTATTTACAAATAAAAAATATAACATAGGATTCATATGTATTTGCTCCAAAATTTGTTCTGGTGCAACCAGTTGCCATCAGAAGCCACATAATTAGTCGAATGGAGTCCACCTATGTGCAATTAAAGTGTCACGTAACATCTATATAAATAAACCTCTTCTTTGAAGACCCCATAATTTGTTAGTTAACATACAGTGATGCACATGCTGTTTTGCTAAGTACGTTTTAGTGGATGGTCCCCTCTAGACATATTCTTTCTGTTTGTATTAATTTCATTATTACAAACAGAAATAATATGTCTAGAGGGGACCATCCACTAAAACGTACTTAGCAAAACAGCATGTGTATCACTGAAGTTGCTGGAGAAATCCACAGCTCAGTTGGGAGAAGCTGGGCTTTTTGAAATAGTGGTTAGCCATATGAAATCCTGTTTAGAAGGCATGCTGAGAACACAATCCCTACAGGGAAGCATGGTTGTGGTAGCATTATGATGTGGGGCGGGGGGGTGTGAGAGTGGTCAGGGTTAAGGGCAAGATTGAGGGACTCAAATAAAAGGAAATTCTAGAAGACAACCTGTTCCAATCTGTAAAAGATCTGACCTTCAAACTGTACAATGACCATAAAGCATACTTCCAAATCTACTTTATAGTGGTTCAAAACAAAGAAGCAGAATATATTAGAATGGCCTAGTCAAAGCCCAGGCCTCAAACTAATTGATGTGAAATAGGTGTAAAGCTAAGAGAGACAACCAAAATTGTTTGCATTTTTTGTTTAACATTTGTGTGACAATAAAAACACACATATGTTGCACCTTTACATGTTAGACATATTGTTTAAATCAAATATATTGTGTAATAATAAATATTGTGTAGTCAAAGTCGCAATTGAATCTCAATCCCAACTGCAGATTGTAACACTACACAATGTAGAAAGGTTCAAGGGGGTGAAAACAGAATGCAGGTCAAACACAGAGCTAAGTGGTTGACGGTTTAGAGCTTTGCTCAGGGGCCCAACCATCTTTATGCTAGCATTTTGAGATTTGAACACCTAATCTTCTAGTCTAGAACCTTGACTACTAAATTACAATCCCCATACTTTAATTCAAAACTGGAATAAAAGCACTTATAGCCCACCAGATCAATTGCAAACCATTATCTGTTAGAACCTATTTTTATGGCACAAATTTCATACTCTTTTTCATACATTCTTAGAAATGGGGATCCTCAATAATCACAATTTCTTAGCTTCTGAAATGGGTTCCACCTTGAACTTTTTCTGATAGTGAAACATTTTGTTCTACATAGAACCTTTAAGGCTTCTTTTAGAGTAGGGGTATAACCAATATTCCCTCTAATTCTTTGACTTGCTGAGCAAAAGCTAATTGTATAAAGCAAACACTTTTGCCTCTGCCTACCTGCCGCTACAGGTAATGTGGCTAGCTAGTATTATTTGTGGTTGGGAATAAATTTGGGTGGCAGAGGGACTATCACTGTCTTTTGACATGTGTTCTTGTTTGAGAAAAACACAATGTGCTTATGAGAGTCAAGTGTTCTTTGTGGCTGTTCCAAACTTCGCTGCAATCATCTGTCAGTTATTCTAATTGGCAAACAAATGCTTGTACCAGCATTCTGCACAAAGTATTTTTTCTGCATGGGAGCATCATCAGAAGTGCACAAATGCTGGATCTTCTCTTTATCTTATCTCTTATATGTATCTATAACTGTTTAGTGCTCCAAATATTCAATCTGTGTCTATATTCGGATTGAAACCAGTGTGAGTGGGTGTGACCTAAAGTGTGTATTTGTTTTGTTTTTTGATTAAATGTGCCTGTATGATGTTTTGGTAAAATGTTCATTTAATTACAATGAAGAATATGTGCAATGAACATAAAAGTTAATCTTTTTAAAATTGATTAATTTTTTTTTTTTCTGAGACCCTGACAGCTTGTGGTCCGTGTGGGCTGTATGGAGTATTTGGGGATGTTTCAAAAAGAAAATGTTAAACTGAAATTATGTTTGAGTGATGAGCAGTCCCAAGACTGGTGCCAAACAGTGCAAACTGAGGAATGAACAGAAGAATGAACTTCCCTGCCACAAAAGCAATAGACATGTCACTGCACTCAATCCACAATGAGCAGTCATGCTTTGTGCATGGAAGATCAAGGCCAGGAGAAATCCATACTCAAGCTTGCGTCCAGAGCTCCACCACAACAGTCAATATAGTGTGCTGTGCTGCCTATTCATACGTGGATTTGCATCCATTTGCAACACATTATCTGTTCAATCTCAATAATGTATTTATATTCAGTTACTCTACCTCACAGGAACTTAAGTTAACCTCCTTTTTTCTAAGAGCGTTTGTTTGTCTTTCGGGCTGAACCTGAAATGGCTCCCTATATACTGCACTGTATGTGGCTTGAAATAATATACTGTACATCTTTTAAAGGTCTACATCTACATGGTCTAATAGAACAACTATAATTAGAATTTTCAAAAAGGTTCAGCATCCACTCTAGTGGCACCTTAGGTAATGCACGTAATGCATCCTTCAATTAATTGAAACATGTGCCTTTGACACTTGACCTTCTTCTTGAGAAGCATAATGACTTTTGGCTTTCCATTTTATTGTATATTAAGACATAAGAGATCTCACAGAACCACTGTTATTTTTAGAAGTTTCAGGCTCCGGGTGAAACACTACATTGTAATATGTTATCAGATCTGTGAGCAGAGTGTCAAGTCCCCAAAAGATACTTCTAACTGTCAAAATTTAAAAATTGGGTGGCAGTCGAGTAAAAATGATCCTGATTTCAGTACAGATAGCAATTCACATTGTCAAAAGTAAGCTTATCTTAACCAGGAGCTGATCTACTGATCCATTATCCAGTTATTCAAATTAAGGCAGTGAGTTCAGTGAAACTAATAGGAAATTAATGTATTTACAAGAGCCTTGGGAGCTCAAGAGTTTAAACCAGGGGCGTCAAAACTCATTTTAGGTAATGGGCCACAATGTCAGGTTGGCTGGACCAAAACAGTCGGTTTAGTAGAACACATCAACAATTCCTTTTAAATGTGTTTGTTTTGAGTGCACAAACAGATTAAACATACTGTATATCAGCTACTGTATATTAGGGGGGAATGGTGTAATCTGCAAAATTATTTACAAATGCAAAAAAATATCGAAGTCGTGATTGTGTAAGTATTCTCAGTTAATGAGAAAGCCCTAAATTAGTTCTTTTAGAAAGAACTGAGTTATGTTTTCAGCTTTCTATTTAAGAATTACATATCACTAGCACATTTTATCAGTAGCTGAGTTTATGGTTGTGAGTTTATTGCTCTATTTGGCCCCATATCAATTATGATCCACAAACCAATTAGAATATTTAGTGGGCTGGATAAGAACCTTTATTGTCCCCAGTCCCAGCCCATGGGCCTTTGTTTGCCATCTCTGGGTTAAACCAATATATGTGAGACAATAATCATTACATTTATACGTCAAAACCGGATTCAGTAACCAGTTCCTATGCTAACAGCTCCAGTGTTGGAAATCATATGTGTCAATGGAAATCATTGCTCCGATTTCAGTTTGGACTGCGTTTATTCCATCAGTGACAGGTTACATTTGATCCGTTAAAACCAGGACCTGGAAAAGGCTTAAGGCAATATTGATTTTGTCAGGCACATCCCAAATGTTCTCCACCCTCTCTTTGTTTTTTAAATTTGTAGACAGGACAGTTTCATAGCAGTCTTGTTTGCACAGATGCAAAGGTTGTTACAGTCAACAATTGTCAATAATGAATGCGTCTTACTGTAAATATATTATATATTTGCAGTAAGACGCAATGCTGCTTTTGATAAAGAGGCTAATTATTGTGCCATATAAATTGTATTACATTGGCAATAAGTCTATGTAAAGTCATGGATCAGAATGGATATGAATAAAATACAAGCTATGTTGTTATCTTAAATCTCTTCTGTTATCTGAACAAGCCTGTAGCTGTCTAGGCATTACTCAATGCTGCTGAGAAATTTGCACAACTTTGAGCAAGCGAAGATGATGTGGTTGAATTTTGTTTGATTGTATGTTAGTGAGTCATAAGAAACGATGCAAATTCTAACCACACCCCGGCACTCTTTTTCCTAAACCTTCCTAAACTTTTCATATAAAAGGCATCGTGCAAACTGTCAGTGCAAGATCATGTTGGTTTATTGCAGTTTACGGCATTTGGCAGATGCCCTTATACAGAGCGGCTTACATTCATCTCATTTATACCACTGAGCAGTTGAGGGTTAAGGGCCTTGTTCAAGGGCCTAGCAGTGGCAGTGTGAACTTATGATCTTCCGATCAGTAAGCCAACATCTTAACCACTGAGCTACCACTGCTAATGCCAGTTTAATGCTTTATAGAGGAGGTTCCACGTAAAAGGCATACAGTATATCCATAAAACCTATGCTTGTTGAGTCAAAATGTAAAATCACTCTTTATATATGATGATAATGAGAAATGAAGTGAATTGATGATAAAATGTGCTAAAACTGGCTTCTGAACTGCTGTGTAACAGCACAGACATTTAGAAGCTTACATGCAAGGAAATGGGTCACAGAAGATAACAGAAGCTATATTAAGAAAACTGTAAAACATGATGGTGGTGCAGAAAAATAATCAATGATGGGGTGGTGTGATGGGGCCTGATGTGATGCAGAGTTACTGTTACTACCCCAAAGTTGATTATTTTTCAATAACAGCACAGCCTGACAGCACATCCTTTGCCAATTATTAATTTTATATTCATTAAGACTGACATGTACTTCATGCTTTATAATTACACTTAATGTTGCCTGCAAAGTCTGCAAAACAACTTTGTTCCTGTTATCACTTACATTTATAGCAACTGTTTCTTCACAGTTGTTTCTTTACCAGCCTCTCTTAGTCACTAAGAAAAAATAAAGCAGCTTACAGTGTCTTCAAACTTAAAGTCAAAGCTTTACCTTACAAAGTTACAAAGTGCTGACACTGGAGACTCCTTTCAAAAGAAGTCTGCATATCAATGATGTTTTATTTTTTTTTAATCTGTGTATGTGGAGCATCAGCCTGTGTCAGCTGTTGCTAAAGAAATGATAACCTATTCAAACAAAGATAATTCTTGCAGCCAGAACTACTGCCCGAGCCATGCTGCAGAACATTAATCAACACCTCCTGACCAATCAGAATTGAGCATACAACAGAGCTGTGGTATAACACATTATAATCATATATTCAACAGCTGCTACCTCATAAGAAGGGACACTTGCAGCATGAGGGAAGAAGGGTATAGCTCAAAGCAAACACAGTGTCCATATTGTCTTTTTAAACAGGACAGAGTCCAGTTGGCTTGCTAACTGTCTTGCCAACTAGCTAATATACTTACATCACCTGTTGTGACTATGTAAATTTGTATTTCAACATAGTACTGTTATTTAAATAATCCTTTTTTTCTCTCGTATACAGTTATAGACAGCTTCATCTGCTTTTCTTAGTGTAAACTGTGTTGTGCTTTGACAACACACATAATATCGTTTTGTTGGCAAGTTCCTTACAGAATCATCTCAACTTGCTAACAAGTTAGCAGATTAACATTATAATATTGCTGTCATGTAAAGAGTAGTTGGTAACATAAAATTATTATTTTTTCTGAACATCAAATGTTAATTTTTGTCATAATAAGCCTTTAACACATTGTATCAGGATGCATTGTTTCTGGGGCTACAGTCCTCTTGATTTGATCCCTCAAGCCTAAACTCATAACATTAACACACATTTGTCTCAAGAGTGCTCATCTATGTAAAAATGGATATATATATATTAAGAGAATAACCCATGGAATAAGTGATATTTTCAGCTCAGATACAGTACATAGAGACAGTTTTATTTAAATATGTTTTTAAGTGCAGTTTTTTTCTACAAACCACTGGTTTCAAAAATGATCTGTACCCCTACACTTAATATTTTGTGACACCTGCCCTGGAGCAAATAACAGTGCTATGTCTCTTCCTGTAATATCTAACAAGGTTGGAGATACTTGTATCAGGATCTTGGTTCATGCCTCCATATGCACAACATTTGAAGCTCATTTATATTCACAGATGTGTGCACGTACACCTCTAGGCCTTTAGTGAAGAGCAACATTTGCAAGTCTAAGACCAGGACTAGCCGAGATCAAGTCAAGACTGAGGCTTAAGGAGGTCGGGGTCAAGTCAAACTATCAAATCCTTTTCGAGGCCAAACTAGTTGGCTTAGGCTATGTCTTGAATTACTTTAAATCTGGAGATGTTAGAGAGTTACTGCAAAACATCAGTTCTGTATTTCTTTAACCATTGTGTGTTGATCTGGAAGTAAGTTTGGCTCATCGTGTTTAAAGCTTCATCTGTGGCCAATACTGAACCTCCTAGCAGAGGCAAGCAGATTTTGAGCTGATCCTGGTATTTATCAGATTTCATGATCAGTCATAAGCCCCTGAACCACCAGCCACAAAATAGCCCCAATGTGTCACTGAATAACCACCAGATTTTACAGTGTCTATCTGGTGCTATCCCTTGTATGCAGTCTGCTATATGGCCACATTACCTGCTCTTTGCAATCGTAAAAACACACTTATTCTCAAATACATTCTTGTCAATCTTTCTATTATTACATTTGTTACATAAGGACAGTCTTTCATCAGTTGTCATTACTTCCTATTTTGGGGTTTCCAGGAATTATAACCCATACCCATTAAATGCTTACAAAGTATGTTTAAGCTATAATACAAATATCTATACCACATTCAAGCTGCAACTCATCCCTGAAGTCATTGTTTACATCTGATCTTTCCAAGGAATCTGAACAATCCCTCACGCACAGTATTTTGAGATACAGAAAGCACTTCTATTTCTTGAACCAAATTATTATTAACACTTTGAATCTTGAGAGTAATTTTATCTTTTCTTTGTGCTGTAGGATGTTATACACAGCTAAGGCATTTCCCTATTAGAAAAAATTCATCTGTCATGATACATTCTTGACACATATCTGCTCAATACAGGCAGAAACATGCAGAGTTGCTCAAGAACACTCTTTGGATATCTCTTTTCCTTCCTCCTTTGTAAGGCATTTGACATTTTGAAAAAAAAAAAAAAAAAACTCCAAGCTCTTACCCAATAATGTAAGCCAGCACCCCCAACTGGAGGATCCTGCAGGCGATGCCTACTTTTGGGTTTCTCACCAGCACCTGTCTGGGGGTCTCATATTCAAAGAAGAAGTCTGAAAGAGCTTCTTTGATGAGGTTCCTCATTTTTGCTGGATGTATGAAGGCAGAAGCACAAACTCTACTTTCATAAACTCTTCTCTCAGCTCTCAGAGAGAGAGTGAGAGTGAGTGTGAGTGAGAAGGTGCAGAGGCATTGTGATCTGACTTACCTCTCTCTCTCTCTCTCTCTCTCTCTGTCATCATGCATTAACATTCCCCTCCTCCTTTCTTATGAAGACTTCCTCTTGCTACTTTAAACACAGTTTTATTCTGTAAACATACGACGTCCTACTGGGCAGAGGACGTTATCTGATAGATTATTTGATAACCATATAACTGAAAGACATCTCTGTGGTTCCTAAGCACATCTGTCACAGCAGTCAGGGACACTACACCTCCTCACCAACAGAGGCTCCATTCCCCTGAATAAAAAGAACTAATCTTTAAAAAAGTCTTTCCAACTTTACAGTGTGCATAAGTTCTGGGCTTTGTATTCTCTTAATACCTATTATGTACCTTGACCCTTGCCTCGTTCTCTGGCTATTCTTTTGGATTTGCCATTTGAGCTTGTGTTTGGTCATTAATTGTGTTTTGACTGGCAGCGTAATGATACATTGTGACATGATGCATCATGATGAAGAAAAAAAAAAAATTCCCAATCTACGCATCTCAAAGAGTTAAAATATATAGAGTGCACATTGGTCATGTGATCACAGTCTGTTGTGGAGAGCCTGCGAGATCTGCATTTGTGAAGTCTGATTGACCAATCGCTCCGTATTACAACGATTACACACATTACACATTATACGGTTGCACAGCTATGTTATAATGGTTAAAAAGAGCTGTTCAGTAGCTTTCAAACAACATCAGCGGCTGTGGAAACCGAGCATTTTAACCGACTTTGGAACTCTATTTCTGCTACAGAGCTCATTGTGTTTCAATTGATCATTTTCGCCGGGTCAGACACTTTTTTAAGATATGGTGAACCTGTAGTACACTTTGCTTACAATATTAAACTTCTGTTTGATTTATTTAGTTTTATACAGGCAAAAAGGCATACCACATTTTGCACTGTTTATGAAGCCAGTATCATTACACCCCTAGTTTGGACGATTGCTAGAACTTTGGATTGTGAATTGTGTTTGTTTGATAAAACCTCCAGCACATGGATTCTCAAAATTCTCTCGAGTCTTATATGTTACTACATCCATCTTTCTTTCTCTCTGTCAGTGTAAAAAGAAATTATGCAAAAAAGAAAAAAAACATATTGCTCACATCACATTGGTCAGATGTGTCAGTACTATTAATCACAAATACACAACCATTTCCATTCCAACTGGTTCCAATGTAATATGCTTACAATTATTTACAAATAATTCTTTCACTTGACACTGAATTTAAAAATACAAATGTATTGTTTGAAACAATCACAGTCCACTGTGTTAGCTTTTACAGAGTTTAAATGTACATCCTCAGTCCATCATGTATACATTATGAACATAATTACCATAAGGCCACAAATGCAAAAGCGCATTTAAATGGTGGAACACACATAAGCATAAGTAAAAGACTACACATGACATTATCATACAAAAGCTTTCCACAATATCACCACACACAAACAAAGTCCTCAGTCCTTATCCTTAGAAAACCATGCAAATGAAGGAGTTTGATCATTATTTGTGTTAGCATCTGTCTTAACTTGTTGTGTCACAAAAGCCTGAGGACTTGATATTTAGTCTAAGTAAGCGTAAATTTTTTGGACAATGAATGCAGCTGAAACATGAAATGTGAAACCTGGCATTTTATGTACTACCTCAACCCTTCTTACTATTTCCGTATAATCCATTATGACAATCATGATTATTTCAATCTGTCTTTGTAGGTGTTTGGTTATGTAAGTTAGAATAATAGTGCAGTTTCCTAGACCGGAGTAGAATTTGGTTCCTGACACACATCCTAACCCATGTTGTGGATTGTGGGTTGTGACCTCATATTTGTGCAAATGTCATCAGCCATACTCACCCTGATTCCAGGCTGTTTCATTGTGTTGTTACACCATTATGTAAACAGTTAAATAGGTGTTTTAAAGACACGTAAAATGTAACTGGTTGTTCTGAACACTTACTTTTTACTATGGAGTCCTGAATTAGCTGAGCTAAATTAAGGTGCAACACTTGCAAGATTGTGTTTAAATCCTGAGATGGATCCTGAAGAAAAAAAAAACCCACTAAAAAGCAATACAGTGGAAGTGGAGATGCATACAATAGATAACACAATAGCAAAATCAGATAATGCAATAGCAAATAAATAACTAAATAAAATACAATAAACAATAAAACAGCAGTTGACCATTTTCACTGAGAATGAAAACATTCTTTTAAAGCAAAAGCAAGCAACTAATTTCAAGGCAATTCAAGGGAATTAAAGGAAGACAGACAGCACAAATCAGCTATAAAAGCAAAGGAAAGGCAAGACTGGGCATCAATTTGTAACTTAATGCCAGTGGGCACACATTTAAAATACTACACAACAACTTTAGGTAGGAACTTTCATCATTATTACCGCATATTTAAACAGAAATACTGTACTGATATTTACTTTTATTATTCAAAGCCTTTACTGGTGAACTGAATTTAATCTATATAATCGAAACTTCAGTAATAGAGTAAGGCTTAAAACAATGTCAACTGTTCTATATATAATGTTCTGGGAGTAGATAGTTGGGAATAAAACAAATATATGGCTCAAAAAAACTGCCAACATATTATTGTACACATTGAAATAATAACTGCTATTGTTTTCTCCATCTTATTGCTGCACATACAGAAAGAGAGATAGATTGAACATCTAAGACAATAAGACAATAAAAATAACAGTAGTAATAAATATTTTTTTAGACAATAGCTACAATTCAATTTTACCTACAAAATGGTGATAATATTCCAATAATCTGTTATCTTTTGTGTTATTGTTGAGATTTAAAAGAGATTTATGAATATAATTAATTTCTACCACCAAATGTTAAATTTAGGAGCGAGTTTGCTAAGTTTATTACTATGTATGAAGTATTTGGTACTCTGAATAATAAATTAATCTTTACTTAGGGGTTCTTCTTTTTTTTTTTTTTTTAACATTTAAAGTGGTTCTGACTGCTAATATTTTGAAAACCTGAAAACAAGATGAGACATCAGGGACAACTGTACTTGGTATACTATGTGATTTATCGTGTTAAACTTCTAGCTGTGCTCCTGAGTTTTTATTTGTATTTATTTAAATGTAAATTAAACTTACCTATTCTTCTTTCAGGGAGAATGTAATTTAGGCTAATCATTAGAGCTGCAAAGCAGTGCGGGGAGAAAAGGGCTTACAGACACTTCCACTTCTGAAAAGCAGAAAAAACCCTCACTGTCAAAGGCTGGCTATTGAATTTAATAAGCAGAAGATAAAATATCTTGCATTGGATTATTTTTTTTTTTTTAAATTAATTAAGGTTCTGCAAATATAGAACTGTACATAAAGATGGAGAGTGTGCTTGAACTTTCAGTGAACAATACATTAACCTGTAAGTTGAAATCTTTTTATTTAAAGTCGCCTCTTTCTATTTAAAATCGACTCTTTATTTAGACTCAAATCTTTTATTTAAAGTTGCTTCTGTTTATTTAAAGTTACCTTGTATTATTTATAGTCGAATTTTTAATTTCATTTAAAGTTGACTTTTATTTAAAGCTGAATGTTTTATTTCAAGCTGTCTCTGTTTTTTAAAGTTGATTTGATTTTTTTAAATTTAATGTTGACTTTTTATTTAAAGTCGGCTCTTTTCGTTTAAATTCAATTCATCTTATCATTTTGTTTGTTTGAAGTTGTCTCCGTTTATTTAAAGTTGTCTTGTTTTATTTAAGGTTGACTCTTTATTTTCAGTACTTGTTCTATTGTGCTAGAGGTTTCTTTACAAAGTCCACAATCCAAAACGCGGTAACCAAGAACAGGCCAGGATCAAACACAGGGATATCAGCATATATGAAATGAATGGCAAATCCAAAAGAATGGTCAGTGAATCAGGCGACGGTCAACACATACTGTAAAACTTGCTGTTTATTTTACAGTAATTTGCTAGCAACTGGGGTTGCCAGTAAAGTACTGCAAAATTTACAGTAAACGACTGTAAAACATTTTTACAGTAAAGTACTGTAATATGTTAATTTTGTATAAAATAACATATAACCCAATACAGAGGCTCATTCAGTATACATCTGAGCTGATGGGTCTTGCCCAACCATAACAGCTTGGTAGCACCAGGATTCAAACACACAACCTTCTGAGCTATGACACAAAGCCTTAACCACTGCTCCACCAACTATACAACACCACAACTTGTTTGCATTGATTTAACTACATCGCCCACGGAATTAACTCCACTAAAAGATTACATTGAATCAAGACAAGCTAGTTCTGGTGGGTTGGTGGTTAAGGTTTCAACTCACAGCTCAGAAGGGCCCATGTTCAAATCCCAGCATCACCAATGTGCCTTGATTGGGTCTTTGAGCAAGAAGCTTCTGTCCAGTTGTATCCTGCATTGAGCAAATATACTCGGTTATGTGTGATTTTATACTATGTATGAATTTACAGTACTTCATTGGTAAAACAGGTTCCCGGTGGCAATATCCAAGATCCAAAGGTGAATCCAAAAGAATAAGAGGCCAGCGAAGGGCCATACGCAAACTAACAAAAAGAACCAATGGCTCAGAACTAAATGAGAAGAGTCAGAAAGTCCATGTGCTTTATATACTGTGGCAACAGGAAATGAGTGTGACGACAGAAGACCTCTCCATTAGAATTTTGTGGATGGTGCCCTCTGGTGGTGGCACCATGTCCAAGGTGGATGTGCCAAAAGGTGAAATCTATTTAATGTTGACTGTTTGTACTTAGAGTTGAATTTAAATAAAAAGAAGTTAGTTTTAAAATGCAAAGAGTATTTAAAGTTGACTTTAAAGTTTTATTTACATTTGACTTTTTTTTCCCATTTAAAGTTGCCTCTTTTTTAGGTGCCTTGCCCTTGAGGGCCACCATAGCTGAGTATGTGATCACTTACAAAAGACTTGTGAAGGTGCATTTCATCATATTACACCACAAAATTGCACATGTAAACACATATACTATATGGCCAAAAGTCTGTGTACACCTGACCATCACACCCATATGTGTGTCTTCCCTGAATACTGTAAGCACATAATTGTACCGGGTGTCTTTGGAGGCTGTAGCATTACAATTTCCCTTAACTGTATGGAGCCCGGACATGTTTGATCATGACAATGCTGCTGTACACAAAGCAACGTCCATGAAGACATGGTTTGCCAAGTTTGCCAAGAGCCTCAACCCCACTGAACACCTTTGGGATGAACTGAACACCGACTGAACCCCAGGCCTCCTCACCCAACATCAGTGCCTGACATCACTAATGCTCTTGTGTCTGAATGAGCACAAATCCCCACAACCACGCTCCGAAATCTAGTGGAAAACCTTCCCAGAAGAGTGGAGGTTATTATAACAGCAAAGGGAGGACCATCTCTGTGTTGCCCATGGTTTTGGAATGGGAAAGTATAAATGTGATGATCAGGTATCCACATAATTTTGGCCATATAGTGCATGATATCATGTGAATAATATGTGATCAGGTGTGGGTAAAAAAAAGCCACATGCCCTACATGGGAAAAATAAACATATGAAAATAAATGAATAATGTAAGAAAAACATGTGGAATATAACACGTCTAAAAGTGTAAATGATCACATATTAAATCACATGAGTTAAATTCATGTGTGAATCATGGGATTATTCAGATGTGAAATTGTGACTTTTCTGTAAGGGTACAATACAGAAAAAAAAGCAGTTCGTGCAATTCCAGTACTTCTCAGTATCTGGTGTAGAGATACAGGGAGGGGAAATAAGTATTCGGACACTTTTGTTTTTGTTATTTAATTTACTTCCGCTCAATATATCCACTTCAAAATTACACACAAAATCTTCTGACATCGTACTTATAAATATGAACGAGGAGGTGGTAGCATCATGATATGGGGCTGCTTCTCTGGCGCATCAAATGCCATTGTAGAAGACATGAATGGAGCGATATACCAAGACATATCTGAGAAGAATTTAATCTCATTGGCCAACAGAATCTGGGAAGAAGATGGACGTTTCAACAAGACAACAACCCTACAGCCAAAATGGCCTCGCCAATTTCCTGACTTGAATCCTAGTGAAAATCTATGGAGGATTTAAATAACATAAACAAAAGTATCCGAATGCTTATTTCCCCTCACTGTACATGATGTAATGATGGAAAATGGCATCTATCTGTGCTCTATTATGTCCGGAAAGTTTCCATATTCATAGAACTGTATCTCTAGGTAGCCTGGGTTGGAGCATGCCTCTGTTCATTTAAAAATGGCCTTGCAGACTCTGTGAGCAACTTTGCATACTGTTGTTTCAATTATTCCACATTAATGACTAGTTTCATGGTAAAAAAAAATATGCCACATGCTAAAAACCTTAAGGTTCTGAGCAATTGGAGACAAGGTTGTATAGACTACCTCTTTGGTTCACTCCTGTCTATGAGTATTCGTCTGGCTGGTGGTGCCTGTTGGTCTTCACTGATGTAGTCTAAATAATCCATGTGTCTCTTTTGACAGATACTGGTAAACTGACGTTAAATTCACCATCTGTTCAAAGATGGTTGGCCAGTTTGACATAGATGGCCTCTTTTATTCATTTTCTCTGTGCAGAATGTGTATTTTGTTGTCTGCAACGTAAAGAATGGCCCAGAAAGTCCACAGGAACCATGTACGATTAAACCATAGATGGCAAGTCATGCCGCAAGCCAACACTCTGTGCAAGAAAAGGCAAACTACAAAGTTGAATATTGTACTAGTTCAGACTGCACAAAATATCTCAACAAGGTTAAATTGATACTTACAGTGACTTTGGAAAGTATTCAGACCCCTTCACATTTTGCACACTTTACTGTATAAAAGGTTTACAGTGTTTTATTTCTATTCACTTTTTTGTGCATAGTTTCTTTGACAATATAGACAAATTACCATATTACCATATTATTGTTACCATATTATCTGTTGTAATGATTAGGAAAGGATTGCTTGGTTTTGGAGGGTCTAGATTTAAGCTCATGGGTTTTTAGAACACTTTTTAGCCTGTGATATAGTTTTTGATGCATGTTGGACTAACCACTGCATCTTATAAAACAAATTAGATGAATTAGAAAGTTAAACATGTTTTGGGTTAGTGATAAAGGAAAAATGAGCTATGAGCAATTCAGGACGTGCCTTATATGGTGAAGTGTCAGGAAAAACCCAAGAGTAAACATTGTGTGAGGATCTTCAGTAAACATTATTTCAGCCGCAGGAGCACACAACCACAGTCAAACACTTGTACTTCAGAAAGGGCACACAACAAAACACAAGTACAGCTTCATCACATATACAGTTCACTGCAGTGAGGAATGTATATACTTGTGCAGTGTATACAGGAGAAATTCTTCACATCAGGAAACATACACATTCTGGACAGACAAATGGTCTAATGGTGGAGGCAAATGTTTTAAAGGAGGACTACTGAGCTATAATGAACTGCAACAAGCCACCTCTAAAGTATGGGGGAGGTCTGCAATACTATCCCACTTTTATTTATAATGACACCCTGATATACCCTCACCATCCACTTTATTAGGAACACCTGTACACTTGCCCATTTGTGCAGTTATCCAATGAGCCAATCACGTGGCAGCAGCACAGTGCATAAAATCATGCAGATGCAGGTCAAGAGCTTCAGTTAATGTTTACTTCAGTTAATGTTACTAATGGGGAAAAATGTGATCTCTGTGACTTTAACAGTGGCATGGTTGTTGGTGCTAGATGGGCTGGTTTGAGTATTTCAGAAACTGCTGATCTCCTGGGATTTTCACACACAAATGTCTCCAGAGTTTACACAGAGAAAAAACAAAAAACATTGAGTCAGTGACAGTTCTGTGGGTGGAAATGCCTTGTTGATAAGAGAGGTCAGAGGAAAATGGCCAGATTGGTTCAAGCTGCCAGGAAGGATATAGTAACTCAATCAGAGTCTTCATAGGTGCAGACTGGAAAAAGACCAGGGGATATTTTTTCTAATCTTCAACTGTCCAGTTTGGGTGAGTCTGTGTCCATGATAGCCTCAGATTCTTGTTCTTGGCTGACAGGAGTGGAACCTGATGTGATCTTCTGCTGTTGTAGCCCATCCACAGCAAAGTTCAATTATTTGTTTGACATGCTTTTCTGCTCACCATGGTTGTAAAGAGTGATTATTTGAGTTACTATATCCTTCCTGGCAGCTCGAACCAATCTGGCCAGTTCCTATTAAAGTGGACGTTGAGTGTATTTATCCCAGACCTTCAGGTCTATTGACACCTCCAGACCCTGGTATCAGTGATAATCACATACTATCACAGATGTAAATTACACAGTGTGTAGATTTGTCCACCAAGGACAGAACTGATAATGCCACATAATTTGTCCCTTTTTAAACTTGTTTTTTAGCAGGCTATTGTTAATAAGTGATACTCAGTTGAAAAAATTAAGAATAAACAGGACTAAAACATTAGTATTAAGACAATGCAGGCACAACGCAACAAGCTCCTCACCCAAATCTGCTTTGAGGTGGCAGGCTTAGTGTACTTCCTGTTGTCGTCTCTCAGGGATTGTGGGGATGGTTAAAGATTCTAGCTTCCTAAATACCTGCTACTATTCAGAACCTTTTATGAAAGGGAAAACATTTGTTGTAGGGTTCTACAGACATTTTAAAGCACAGGGAACAGCAAGAGCAAGATTGGAAAACATTTGTGGTTTTGGGAGGTAAGCTTATGTGAAATAGGTGGATTTTTGCCACAAGATGGCACCAACGACTCATGATTTCACACTTTCTCAATGACTCACGACATTCAAAATATATCCTCTTCAAACCTAGTATGTATGTGGCACCTGACCAATCACACCCATGTGCTTGTCGAACATCCCATTCTAGATTTAGTCCCCCCATTGCTGTTAGTCTCCACTCTTATGGGAAGGGTCTCCACTAGATTTTGGAACATGGCTATTGGTTTTCTGCTCATTCAGTCATAAGAGCATTAGTGAGGTTGAGTACTCTGTTGGGTGAGAAGGCCCAACATGTATTATGTTTCAATTCGGCCCAAAGGTGTTGTGTTGAGGTCAGGGCCCTGTGCAGGCCAATCGAGTTCTTCCACCCCAACCTTGGCAAACCATGTTTTCATGGAGCTCGCTTTGTGCAAGGGGGCATTGTCATGCTGAAACAGATTTGAGCCCCTTAGTTCCAGGGATGGGGAGTCAATGCTACAGCATACAAAACATTCCAGACAATTCTTTGCTTCCAATTTTGTGGCAACTTTTTGGGGAACGCTCACATATGGGTGTGGTGGTCAGATGTCCACATACTTTTGTATATGTTTTTGTTGTAGAAACTTTGAGTTTAATTCACTTCCATTTGCCAATACTTTCAACTCAATTCAAGGTTAAAGGTTAAGGCTAAAGGTTGAGGTTTTTCATCTAGTCCCATTAAAGTTTATACAACACCATACTGGGCCTATAAAAAGCCAAAAACACATTTTTTTAAAACAATTAATGATATTATTATCAAAGAATAAATTATGAGGAAACTGTTTTACTTAGCCTTCATTAAGGTTGGGAGTCATTCCCAAAAAGAATGCATTCCAATTGGGATAATTTTATTTAAATTTAATTTAGTTAGTGTTTAAATTATGAAAACTAAATTGGCAGTTTTTCATCATGAATGTTGAAGATTATCAAGATTAAGACAATAGACAGATTGAGCTACTGACCTTAAGTCCATCATCCACAACATCCTCAAAAATGAAATTACCATACATTGTGTCCAATCTTATCCATAAAGGGCCGGTGTGGGTGCAGGTTTTCATTCCAACAAAGCAGAAGCCACACCTAAGTCTATTGAAAACCAAGGGCAACTGATTAAACAGATGGAATCAGGAGTGGCTCCTGATTGACTGGAATGAAAACCTGCACCCACACTGGCCCTTTGTGAATAAGATTGCACATCCCTGAACTAGACTGTGTGGTTCACTGCTCATTGATAAATATTGTTAATGCTGCCGTATGTCTTAGTAAGGTGTTGGAATGGTATTGGAGGGATGAACTTTCTTGCAGAAATATTCCCTCAGTTGGTGTTTTGATGAATTTTGATGAATCTTTCATAGGTGTTCACTTGGATTGAGCTCTGATAATTGTGAAGGCAATTAGCATATGATTTACATCATTTTCATAGTCATCAAACCATTCAGTAAGCCCTTGAACCCTGTTCCTGGCATCCTGGAATACACTACTCCCATCAGGATAGAAATGTTTCAAGGTGATTCAGTCAGCTTAGCTTTGTAATTATTTATGGTGACCCTTCCCTCTAAAGGGACATGAGGGCCAAAATCATGCCAGCAAAAACATGTCTCCCAAAACATAACAGAGTCACATGAGTTTCTTTCCATTTGTCACCCATCTGTACCTTACTAGAAAATATTGAGTGGAACCGACTCTTGGAATCGACTCAGTCGATTCCCTACACTCGGAACTGGAGTCGGTTCCAAAAAATTCTGGAATCGAACAGTCCTGGCGGTTTAATTGTAGCTTTTCCATTAAGACAGTTCATTTAGGGAGCCAGTTTTGAAGCTCCTCATCCGCGTGCTGTGATTGGTCCAGAGGAACGTCTGTCTTCGAAAATTCCGTCGCGTGCAGTCTGTGATTGGTTGGCGGAGTGTTTGTAGTAGACGACTGCGAGAAGAACTGTCAGTAGTTGGAGTGGAACAGCAGATATCGCCGTGTACGAGTTCTAAAGTAGAGACGTTCATTGTCCCGAGGGTGACCTGACCGGGGCTAGGCTTTCACCAACCGGATTTACTGTTACGACCTTTCACATGGGGAGCTAAAGTGCGCGCTGTATACAGAATGTTAGTTTTTCCGGTGTTTGAGTTACTCTTGCTCGCGTGCACGGCTGGCTGGTCTCGTGCACTCCGCTCACACGGTAGAAGCGTCGCGAGGCACGCGCGTGCCGTGTCGGATAACCAGCTGGAGGTGTTTGGTACCACAGCCATCCCAAACCATCTACCTGAGGAGAAGTTATCACTGTTGACCTCAGCTCCATTTCTCACAACTCCAGAGGACAGTAGTAGGACCACCATGGTGACAACCACGGTCGCTTCTTTACCCAAAACAATGGCTCCAACGGTACAAAACTCGACAAAGCTAAACATTTCACTGACTACTTTCACATCTCCTACTTACCCACAAAACATAACTACAATGGCTACGACGGATTTTACCACCACCACCACCAACAACAACAACAGTACACCCGAGCTCACCACCAAAAAAGGTAACTTATACCAAAAGTAAAGCTTGTTTTCAGTGGACATTGTCTATTATTATACTTAAAAGTAGGTCTGAATGAAATGTTTACTAATAAACGCCTGTGTATTAGTAAAGCTCACTGCCACCCCTGAACCAGTGCTTGGTTTTCCATCCTGACCTCAAATCCCATCTCTGGCAGGTCTATTACTCCTGTATCCTTCATGCAAACTACAGTCATATTCAGCTCATCATTGCAGAGTTATGTGTTAAGCAAAAGCCTTGCTTATTAGAAACTATACAGCAACCATGAAGCCAGTATACAGTAATATCCATATGTTATTTTTAAATGTCTACGCATTTATACATTTCTGTAAATGCACCCTTGTCCTACATTTTGGCTCCCCTCTGTCTGAAAACCTGGACATGCCACTGTCAAGGGTGTGGAAATTGTACGTACTTCTGACCCAACAAAACACACAATACACAGAACACAAGACAAGGAATGATTTCTCCATTTTCGATTCCTGTTCTTTATGTTCACCATTCAGATGTTTTTTTTTTTTTTCCTGTCTGTAATGTGCTTAAATTGGTCTGTCATGTACTGACATGTCATGGCGTCAAGATGCATTTCCTCTTTGAAAGTGGGAGAACTCAACATGTTTTGTTGTCATAGGAATAATTCATGCCTAAAAGCGAAAGAGCATACAAAGCTGAAAACTTCCGTGGCCTTTGTTATGAGACACACCTTTACGTGCCCTCGCAGTGACCGAGCTATATCGGACAAGAAACTCTAAATACAGAAATACACCAAGAGAACGTTTTGTTATGAATGGCTGTAAAGTTTGTTCAGTGCTGTAGATCAGGCAAACAGCTGGTAAACGGCCTTCTTCAACAGCTTCTGTTGAAGCTGCTTCTTCTTTTTCCTCATTTATCTTGAGTAGGGCTCTCAAAGGTCCAGGGGTTACCTGAAGTTTATCTAGGATTACTTTTCCGCCGAAGATGAATGAAGATGGGGGAAGAAAGCCAGGTGTTGTAATTCCATATCTGAACTCCAAAGCTCCTGGTACATATGATTATTGGGCATGAACATCATTCACATTTACAGTTTAGTGTGAATCACCAATTTGGAAAGTCATCGCACGCCATCCTTTTGTATTCACAAGTGTGGAGGAAATCACGTTTAGAGATGGCAGGTTTTTCAGGCTCGAATTAAGCATCTTATTTTGCTAGCGTCTGTTGCTGATCATGTTTTTACATGTTTGCTGTTGATATTAGGTGTCACGCATATAGAGATTAAACCTGACTGGCAGTGGCTCTAGCAGTAACGATTGCTCCAGGTATTAAAGCCAGAATAAACATGGCCTTGTTTAATAAAATTAGTTCGTTAAACTTCTGTTTTAAACTAATGAAATTTAAGGTTTGGTTTGCTCCACTTACTAGTTTGCCTTGCACAAGCATAAAGACTGATGCTAAAGCTCTCGTTGAAAATCTCTCCAAGCTGAAGGCATGTTCAGAATTGCACTAAGGAATACATTTACATTGCATTTACATGTTTTTTTATTTGTCAGACGCTTTTATTCAAATCCGGAGCGACAAATGAGGCAGAATGCAATCCAAGCATAAAAGGAGCCGACAATAATGTATGCGCTGTAAGGGCCAAATGACCAAAAAAAAAATGTACAAGAATAAAATACTCAACAGCGTATAAACCGTAAGGGTCGGAGTAAGTGCTAGTACTCGTGAGTGCCACATTTGCCATAAGCATTTAAGCTACACACGATGCAGTTGCAAGGAGGCTTGGAAAAGGCAATAATATCTAACTGGCAGGAGCACAGATATACAGGTGCCCTTGAAAGAGCTGTCTCTGGAATTCACAAATCTTATTGGTCAGAACATGTTGATTTAATTTTTTCTAAAAGCATCTCTGCCAGTAGTTCAGCAGCAAGGTGAATCACAAGTTTATATTAATGTGCCCCAAAGTGTGTTATTCCTTACATAATTATCCAGTAGACTCATCAGAGAAAGCATACCCTCTCTGCCACCAGTTTCATTTACCAGTTCATTTAATCTGATGCTCTAAAATAGACTAATTAACAAAAGAAAAAGACCTGCAAATGCACCTTAAGGGATGTTACCTGAGGTAGTGCTTATTTGCATCATCACCACCTTTTGGCTGTTTTATTTCTTTTTATGAAGATCTATGACATTCATTTATAGATAAACTAACCGGTTGTCATAGCTTTCAGATTAATAACAGTTTGTGTAGTGTTAACAGTTTCTGTACTGATGCATGTAGAAGGCCCTTTTGAGGTATATATGCCATTAGGGAGATGTAGTCCAGTTGCGAGTGCCTGGTACCTTGCTGTATTGCTTAAGCCTTCCTGATCAGTCTTCAAAATCAAGAGCTGTAGTGGTGCATGAAGGCTGGCTAGCTGGTCATCAGCCATTACCTTGAGTTTCATGGTCAACCTCAATGATCATGATAATGAACTGACCTTGGTGTTCCTGTCTTTGCCAGGAACCTTTTCAATCAGCGTGAATTTGTCCTCTCAGCCCAAAGTTACAGTATGCAGAAATTTGTTTGCAAGTTTCTATAAGTAATGTCTTTACTCCGATAGAGTTCTGTTTGACTTTTCTGTTCATGGGCGAGGCGAAACAGGAAACGTTAGCTTAAGTGATCTGACTCACCTCCTGCACTTGCGAATGGGAAAAGCAAACATCATCTCAAAATGCTTTTTAATGCAACACCCTTTAAGCAAATAATGGACTCAAATAGAACTGAATCAATGTTCAGAGTTATTATTAGAATTGTTTTATTTTCTCTTCTCACTAGGGGAATGGGAAAATAAGCATCAGATTTTCTTTGCCCTACATAGGATAAGACGATACAATCTCTGGCCTTAAGGCATATGTAAAACTTACTGTCCCAGTCTTTCAAGACGTGAACGTCTGTAGTGCATGTATAGAATAATAATGAAATGTAACTCTGCCACAATCACACGGAGGTGCCGTTCAGTCTTAGACTTTCAGCGAAAAGGATTGCAAAATCAAGCCCCTCAAAATGAGCAGGATTTATTTCTAGCATTTTTGGGGTTTTTTCTAAGAAAAATCTAATTTGAGCAATTTGCATCCATTATACCTTCCGCCAAGTACTCTCTTATTGTGTCCTTTGGAAGCAAGGTCAGTGTTAATCTGTTTCTTCAGCAGGCAGTGTAGCAGAGTCCCTGTGACAAACTGGAAATTGTCCTCTCCTCAATCTCCCCCGCTGTCTGCTTCCCTCTATCACACTTCCTTCTTCAGTCTCTTCATCCAGCCGCTCTTTCCCGCCTTGACTGCACCGATTTAAAATGGCTGAACCATTTAGGGTGCTTGTGACAAATGGGTCAATAAAGACAAAAGAGGAAGTCAGCTAGTTTCTGCTGTTGGGAAAGACATGGCAGAAAGGAACTCATGTGCAGGGATGGACAGATTGAGTTAAGCAACAGTCAGACCAAATCCAAGGAAATTGTGCCCGGTGGAAAAAAGTCAGTTCACTCGAACGGGAAAGGATGCAGGACACTAAAGAGGAATTTGCTCATTTCACTAGACCTTTGACCGCACAAAATTGCAAACGCTGTTTTATTAATGTCACTTACCACTCACAATAGCTGTACTTGGATTCAGATTTTAGACAAAGTCTGCAAAAGGAAGTCTTGCTAATCACGTTTAAGTCCTGAAGATGAAATATTAGTGAGTGATTAGTGGAAACGACTATAATAGCCAAAGTACACGACTGGTTTTGTCTGGGTATGGGAAGAAGACAGCAGTAAAACAGCAATCCATCCATTTATTCATTCATTCATTCATTCATCTTTTTACGAAATGCTTTATTCCACTTAGGGTTGGTGATGTTTGATGTTGCTTTGATGATTGCTTCTTTGTCTGTTCACACCGCACATGAGTGTCCTCTGTGGTCATGTTTAGATATATAACTGTATATATATCTGGCCTATAACTGCAGATATACCTAGATATAGTGTTGGAACATATGACTTCCACATCATACTTTATTCAAAAAACCCATTTCCATCATTCTTTTTTTTTTTTTTGCATCTTGTCTTTATTGATAATCCAACTTTTCCATCTCAGCTAAGCATAAAAATGAGTTTGCAATATGTGTTTTTTCCTGTTTTATGGCTTTTTTTTTTTTTTTAAAGAAAAATTTCTAGAAGACATTTTTAGAAAATTTGCATAAAAAACTGGATAAAACTATAGTGACAAAAAAATGTTACCTGCATGTGATACACAGTTTGATGTATCTAGATCTATCGTCCTTGATAGATGATTATGGTAGGGTACGTTCCAGTTAGTGTGGTGGCCTTGGACTGGCCTCTCACTGAGATGCACAGTAAAGACTGGCATCTCACCGACCATAGTGTCTTGTTCACTCTCTTGCTCTCTCTTTTACCCCCTCTTTCTTTCTGTCTCTTCTTGCTCTTCTATGTCTATTCCTTTCCCTCCCTCTGAGATCCTCTTTTCAAAAGGGAAATTTAGGCAAACAAGAAAAATGGGCTAGAACAAAAGAAAACCTAATTTGGTACCATTATTGTACAACTGTTATTTACAATTCTGTTTATAATTTGTTTATAATTCTGGTGTTTCTTACAAATGATTATTTTTATATCCTGCACACACATAATTAAACTTGCAGTTTAGAGTTTGTGATTTCAGTTCATCTTCTGTGTGACTAGAAAATGGCTGCCTGCCACAAACTCCTTCAGAGAAAGTCAGCAATTCTAGACATCTCTCAATTTATGTTGACCTTTTCAGCCCCACTAGCTACTCGTCTGCTAAAGACAGGCTGGAAGAACCTTCCCTGCTCCTGAGCATTTCAGTGCAGCATTGCCTGGGAAAAGGGCAGTGTTGCCCTGAGACAAGACAAGTGTGGTCAATAGTCAGTTAAATCATTTCACATTTCACATCTTTGATACCTGCACTATCCTGCAGACTTGCCAGAGAACTGCATACAGCTGACAAAGCCCTATTCTGACTGGATAGATTTTACATGGGGAGGAGGGGTAAGGTAATGGTTACTGGAGTATCTGTGGGATTGTAGTCGCATCCAAATCTGTCATGGACTGTGCGTGCACACATCTGGAGAGATTATGGCATATTTCACCTTCTGTAATAGGGCATGTAGAAATAACCCAAGGTTAGAAATAAACCCCAACTGACACTGTGGGGGAAAAAAACGTTCTTTTAATTCAGTATAAAGTACACCAGGAAGCACTCTCGTCTCCCATCAAAAGCAAAACCTAACCAAGCGTTGGCCAAATTTAAAATGCGGAACAGTAAACTATAGACGACGTTAAAAAAAAAAAAAAAAATTATCAGCGAATCGATGCTTCTGGGATTTCCGAATGCAACATTGCACTCAACTAGCGGTTATAATAAAGGTTTTAAAAGTATGCATGGTATTTTTAGTGTGACAACCTTGCATACATTATGAAGACATTCCCATCTCTGTGATTTACACAGAAATGACTTATCCCATGTAAATCAATAATAAGTACGACAGACGTTCTCTTGCAATATTAACGTCATCTGAATAGTACTAAAGACGCATTTGCTACATGAGCACAATGTTCAGTAATGTGTATTTGTTCACATATATTTCTGCACACAATCTATCATTATAAAACATAGTGATGTAAGATGATTTGTGGCTTCATTTATAACTACTGCACCAAATTTAGTCTGTACTGTAAATCTGCTGGGTAATTTGTGCATCATTCTCTCAAATTCTGAACACAGCAGAAGCTACAGTGTGAAATAGTAGCTTAAATGCTGCAACACTGCTTTCTCTTGCTTCAGCACTTTAGGGATTTTGTTTTCAGGCAATCTGAGCTGCTTCCATATATAGAGCATAGGACAGATTGCTGGGGAGAAAGCACGAAGTAAAAATGAGCCTAAATTGGAGAATGCTTTAACCATTAATCATATGTGCATGTTTCAGGCTGCCAAAAGCATCTGACAGCAAGTCCGGTGGTATATTATCATCATTCATTGGGGAAAAAAATTTCACCTCAAGATTTTCCATAATTCTTTTCCCTCATCCTACTTTTTTAAACCATCATTCATATTTATCATGGTCTCCTACATCATTACCCCATGAAAATAATTAATGGACTCTTTCACTGTGCGATCGAGCAATAAGCTCAGTGTTGGGGCTTATTTTATTGTAAATGATTATTTCTCTGATGGCACTGTGGTGCAGCGAGTAGCACTGATGCCTCCTGAGCTCAGGTTACTGTCTGTGCAAAGTTTCCTAAGGGGTTTTCTTTTGGGTTCTCTGGTTTCCTCCCACCTCCAGAGGATTAGTTATGCTAAAATTGCCCCTAGGTGAAACCCTGTGTGTGCATGGCGTCTTGCAGTGTACTGGCATCCCACCCAGGGTGTATTCCTGTGGACATTTATTTACAGGACCTCAAAGTGTTTCCTCTGAATGAGCTAGATGGCATGATATTGCAGAATTAGTGCATCCTCTTGTGCATTATCCTGTCATATCCTTTCATTTGTTAACCCAATTTCTCTCTAACGCTTTTAATAAATGATAATACACAGTGGGACTGTTACAGACTTGCCAACACAAAACAACATGATAAAAATAATTTTAAAAGACTTAATAGACCATTTGGATGTGGATTAATACAACTGTGCTTGATTGTTTTCCTGGGCATCGTGCCTGTATGCTGTGTCTGTGTGAGTTTGAGTTGAACCCCACCCATTTTATTTTTTCCCACTCGCAGAAGGTTATATTGTCGATACTGACTGACGTCTTGCTTTTTTTTTGTAGTGCCTGAATATGAATTCAGCCTATTAGAGTCCAATTTAATAATGCCCAGGTGTTTGAGGTGCATGAATGCTCTTATCCTGCCTCCGTTTCCTCTGTGCTCATTACCCAGTTCTCAGGTGGAAATCTAGACTGCTGAGGTAAACGGGCAAGCAGAAATGAAATGAACTCATCAGAGAGACAAAAATAGACCCTCAAGTATAATAACGGCTCCGACGCCAGGCACAGCCGACTATTTCAGTGCTAGTTTTAGGGCAATAAATATCTGATTTGGAGTCTGGATATCTGATCAGGTGTGGAAAACAGAATTTCTATTTGCGTATTAAGCATATGAAGCTAGCATGCGTCAGTGAGTAGTCAGCCCATATGCTATGCAAACATCAGACGGGCATTTGTGCCTGACAGGCTTTGGAGTATCATCTGCCATATGGAATTGTTTCTTTAGCTGGTTTAGTTCTTTTTTTTTTCTTCTGGAGATCCAGTGGCCATGCATGGTGACAGGATGCCACAAAGCCTGAGGGAATCACACACTGCCACTGTATTATCAGCCTGTAACATTCTTATGTAACAGCTTCAAAGCCACTAAAGATGACCCTGGGCTTTTGTCCTAGTGTAAACACTATCCTGACATCAGAATCCACAAATCCTACACTACACATTATAGTTTTGTTCTGTAATGTAATAGACCGTGTAAATGGTCTGCAGATTAATTAAAGGAAAGCACCACCCTGAAAAACATGTTGATGTTGAAACATTTGTGATGTGTGTAGTGATTAGGGTGCTAATTTTTTTGGTTGCTGCTGTATTTTCCTTATTCCTGTTAAAAGTTAGACGTTGTCTGTCACACTTACATCATTGCTGGTGCAGTTTTAAAAGGAGAAAATGTTTCAACAACCTCAAACATACAGTCAGATTTTGTTATCATCTCCTAAAAACAGAAGAGCAAGAGCTTCTCAGCATTTTTCAATTTTCCAGCGATGTTCAGTGTCACATTAATGAGAAATCCAACATAGAAGTAGTGGAGACACCAAACGTTGGACTTCCAGAGTGCAAAGCAGCCATAAGACACATGTTGCGACACATGAGATGATGCATCAGAGACTCTACTGACCTAGTTAATGATCTACAAGATGATGAGTATGATGACGTTGATGACAGTATTAGCATGAAAGTTGAAGGTTTGTGAAAATAGACCAATTTGTCGATTAAATAAGTTTAGGCCAAAATCTCCACTCAGAATTTAATCACAACATAAATCTTTTTTGCACAATTTAAGATCACACATTGAGTATAAACATTGATATGGAATGCGCTCAGGGTGCACATTTCCTTTAAAGTAAAGGTCTAATTTTTCTCAATTACAGATCTTCATTGTTTTTATTAGGGCAGCTTGTAAAAGTATACATTCTAGGATACAATTCATTTCAAGTACAGGCATGCCTGTAAGGTGTCTGATGCAAGAAGTATCAGTTAGTGAGAACTAGGCTTGTGCATATTGATTTATTTCACTTTCTTGCGATTTACCATTTTAAAATCTTGAGAAACCATTTAATCACCCAGAACTGAATAAATTGCTTAAAAAAGACAGGAAAACAAGCATTTGTAATTGAGTAATGGAGGGTGTAATAATATTATCAACTGTGCAGTCAGGAACTGCTTGCGGGCAGTGGCAGTCACAAAAACTCAGCTGGATGGTGGATTTAGGTGATTCTGCAGTACAGTGTAGTGAACAGGTGAAATAAAATCAGTTGTCTAATATCCACATGGCTGGCAATTTCACTGTTCATCTTCTGCTCAAAATGTTTGCTTCAGCTTTTATGTTTAGTAGGTGTGTTTATGTGAAATGTCACTATTCTGAGGTCTTCACTGTCTGTCTCTCTTGACTTTGCAGGCAGTAGGGAAATGTGCAGATGTTGTCTGCCGATGGCTTCATTCCACATTTGTAGGGCTCTGGCAGGGTTTTCATCAATCTGAGCAAGTTTCAAACTCCCTTCTGTGCGGTATCTGACAGCACTGAGCACTCCTGCAGTGAGACTGGTGACAAGAGTGAGACGAACAGAATCTCTAGCAGTGGATGTCTCCAACTGCTTTATTTGTAGCTGTCACTAATCTTGTGCTGTATACGACCCTTGAAAGGTTCAATCAGTAGAGCTCATCTGTGAAGTAATTCACTTCAGCTGTTCATTTTAGAGCCATAATCATTTGGTAAACAGCCACAAACTATAGTCTCACAGGTGTAGACCAACTAAAAATATGGACCATGGTATTTACTCAGTGCCTCGTTTCTGCTCCTGTGCCAGATGCCCGGGTGGTTGGAGGCTCAGATGTCTTAATTTCCTCTGTTAACCGTGTGGATCAGTAACAGATACTCACCAAGGGACTTGCATTCAGGTGAATGCTGTACATCATTTCCTACTCTGCTCTCTGCAGAGTCCTTGGAGGCTGCAGTTTTCTCTGCAGACTCTGTTAATTAGGTTTAACTGAAAAATGGCAGAAAACTGAAAAATGAGTATTAGATGATGTCCAATGCATTTAGAATGCACTAAAGGGGAACTACTGTGTTAAATTATAAGTCAAATCAGATTCAGAGCCTGAATTTCTGGGGTTGAATGAAGATTTTATCACATTAAATATTTCTCTGCAATCCTTTGATATTTCTAAATGTTACCCCAGAGTTCACCCTTCACAATCCAAGTCCAGGATACAAATTCAATGAGTATACAGCGCCTTACATTTACATAGTTGTGAAACTTTTTTTTTTTAAAAACTTATTTTGTCCCAAATTATTTGCCAATTCTCACCCACAGTCAGTTCTCCCCTATCAGATGACAGCTACCAGTCAGGGAGGGTGAAGGCTAATGTACTTTCTCTGAAACACATGAAGGCAGTCACCAGCAGTCATCTTTTCGAACTTCTGCTACATCACAGTGCAGTGTAACTGGAGGAAGGCGCTATCTACCCTTTTCCGCATACCTGAGCTCACGGACACCCATTATTGTCTAGTGTCGCCGTAATTGACCGATGAAACGTCACTCCTTCCACTATCAGGATTCAAACGTGCAATCTCCTGATTACAGGATGAATGCTTTTTTGTTGTGCCACTCACAAGCCCATAGTTGTGAAGCTTAAGGTTAAGCTCAAGTGGAAATTCCAGAAAACATCTCAACAAGAAAATCTTTAATCAGGCTTCCAATCTTTTTTTTTTTTTTATATTAATTTTGAATTTTTACAACATGAATTTTCATCACTTCAGAGTTTGCTACTACTTAAGATGTTGAGGTTCTCTTTGGGAGTGACGAGGTTGGACAGGATTAGGAACGAGTACATCAGAGGGACAGCTCATGTTGGACGTTTGGGGGACAAAGTTAGGGAGGCCAGATTAAGATGGTTTGGACATGTTCAGTGGAGGGAGAGTGAGTATATTGGTAGGAGAATGTTGGACATGGAGCTGCCAGGCAGGAGGTGAAGAGGAAGGCCAAAGAGGAGGTATGTGGCAGTAATAAATGAGGATATGAAGCTAGTGGGTGCAAGTGTTGAGGATGCAGAAGATAGGGATAGGTGGAGAGTGATGATTCGCCGTGGCGACCCCTGAAGGGAAAAGCCGAAAGAGAAGAAGAAGAGAAGAGTATGCTACTACTTGATTTTTTTCTAGACTAAATTGTCTTCACCTGAGTTAGGAGGAGTTGAATTTGGAATGACATTTAAAAATGTGTGACAACTTATGGTCACGGAATTTTTAAAAAAAAAGGGCAATTGGATATTATATTAATATTTTTGATGAAAATTTTTTTAATTATGATGAATTCAGCCCCAGGCTGTGGCTAATCTGATTTTGAAAGCTGTGGCAATAACACAGCCATTGATGTGTCCAGGATTTAGTTATACAACAATTTATTGAGTTTCTTTTTCCTTAAATTCATTAAGCATCATGAACATCATGAAGGTGAGGTTCTGGTGAATCTGATTTTAAGGTCATTTTAATCAGTTCAAATGTGTTAAAAATCAGAATAAATAAATAAATAAATAAAAGTCCATGTCCCTCCGGTTGAACCTGGTGGATGGTATCATTACAGTGCGTTGGTGCGCATCTCTCAGCTTTCCCATTGTGTAATCTTATCTTTAGCAAGGTCACCTCCATTCCACAAACATATCGGTCCCTCAGTCTTCCAGTGGGAACCGTACTTGCTGTGAGCTCTTTCTAAATATATCCCTGCTCTCCATTTCTCTCCCTGTATCAAAGATTCTGAGCATATAGTATAAATTACTTCAGTGACGGTTTACTGTAAAAGAGCGTCACGGTACAAGAGTGTCAGTCTCTGCACATGCCGCTTGATTTGTGTGTTGGGCAATAAAACCGCGCTAGCAGGCATTCACAGTTTTATAATGATGAATTATGCGGCAAAATCAGCAGCAGGCTCTCGTCTCTGGAGGGCCATTTCACTCACGTGTTTTACTTTCTGACCTCCCAGCCAAGCACAACAATCCGGCGTAGGCAGTTTCCGAAAACCATTCCAACACAGATATGCCTGCCAGTGGCTTTCTTTCAGCATGTGTGCACTGAGTCCTTTGCTTCTCCCTATCTCACTCTCTCTCATTTCTTAGCCCGTGTGGACTGCCCACGATAGTCTCCTCCAGGAAATACCACCTGCCTCATCTCTGGGGGAAAAAGAAACGTGCTGCAGCATTTTTCCCCCCCCTCATGATCACACAGTTCACAGCCAGTATAGTATAAAGCTAACTGCATCTGAGAGGAAGAAGAAAGAGAAGCAAACTAGCAAGTCACCAGTCAGAGCATTTCTATACAGTGTTTATTATACTTTACTATACTAGGGGTATATCACAATGACTGTCTACTATTTTTAGTGACTCTGACTGCCTACTTGTTCTCACCCTCCTGAAAGGAAAAGGTTCCTGCTTGCATGACTCTTTTGTCCTGCAGGATCCCAGTCCCAATGCACACATCTAATCTCAACACTGTGAACCTTGCAAGCTTTAATCTGTTTAGAACACATTATCTGTTCATGCTGCATAATATTTTCATATTCGGTTACATCCCTATACTATACAGTACCTTATTACTGTACGAGCATTATGATTAATGACACAGTGTTTCAGTAATGATGATTAAATATGCCATTTTAAATTTTGTGACCCCAGCAAAAAAGCTGCTGAGCCAATCGATATAATATTAATATATATATACACACACACACACACACACACACACACACACACACACACACACACACACACACATATACATATATATATATATAATATAAAATTATTAGACTACAGCCAGTATAAGACCTCTCATAGTGACATTATAACAAAAAAGTCTATGCAGGTAAGAATTGTATACCACTGTGTGATCCACAAACAAAATAAACTACTTTATAGTTTAACGAGGCCTGTTTCATTTAGGCTTGTTCAGATTGGTAATGAGGTCAGTGTGGCCTACTGATTGACTACACTTGGAGTGCACTGTCTTTCGCATCACCAGTGGCTAGTTCCCTGGCTGGGAGTCGAACCCGGGCCATGGCGGTGAGAGCGCTGAGGGATAACCACTAGTCCTCCAGGGACCCGTAACAGTGCTTTTTCAATATATTACTGATTTATTGATCGCTGAAACCTGGACTGTGAAACGGTTCCGCACGACAACATTTTTCACTGTGCTGGGAGGAAAGGGGCGGGTCTTGCACGGTGTTAATGACAGAGAAAAGCACCTTCCAAACACCTGCCAATCATTCCAGATTCACATGATTGACTACCTGGTTTTTTTTTTTTTGAAAGAAGAGTGCTCTTTTCTATGTATTTTTGAGTGATCGCTTGTAGCAGCATACTCTGATGTTAAAATGCCTATGAAAATGCATAAAGGTTAGCAGATCTGGATTTGACACTTCATTGCAGGCCTATTTAGCCTTGATTTCAGTCTGTGAAAAAGTCTGGGGTGGCTGAAACTTTGGTTTATCCTTAATAGATATAGTTATTTAGATATAGATATTAACTACATACTTGTCTAATGTTAGCTAGGTCAAACATACATTGATATACATTGATATATTTCAAAACATTCTTCATTTACCCTGTGTCAGTGCATCTTTCAAGCTGGAAAATCTTTCGAATATGAGAGTATCATCCAGTAGATTATTGTGAACCGGGGGAAGGGGGTGGGCTTCCGGTCAGTCATTCCAGATTCATATGTTGTTTAAGCCCATCTGCTCTTTTTATTGGGGGGTGAAAAAGAATCATACCAGTGTATTGCAATGTTAAAATGTAGAGCTCCTACCCAAAATGTGTAAGGCGTGGCAAGGTGAAATTGTCAAATTCATAATTTGTAATTTAAATCGCTTATCAGAACGGGGAATAATCCTTAGATTAGTCAATTATAAAAAAAATAGTCAGAAAAAGAGAACAGTTTGTCCACAGTTTCGGGCCACTGATAATAATTCAGCATGCTTTAACTTAATTATTACAGTGCATGAGTTCAGAATTCTGAGCACACAGTTTGGAACAATATGTTACTCTTCATGTTTTTTAATGAGTACAATTCTGCTTTTCACTCCATGTCAATGTGCCTTTGGAGATATAGCCCCCTGGCCAGCAACAAAATGCCCCACCAACAGAGAATAGTCATTAACATTTGATGACATTCTTAGCTCTTCTCTTTGCTTGACAGAATATTTCTTTCCTACATTAGGTTTTTTAAAAAAAAAATAAATAGATGAGGTGTGGTGCCCCACTGCTTCTTCATCTAGCCACTGTGCACCTTGTGGATGAGACTAGTGCGCTTTCTGCAGGAAGTCATATGAGATGGACAACTGAGTAAAAGGACAAGAAATCCTCCTAATATTACTTGTATACTGTATATTCGAGTTTCCACTATCATTTCATTAAATGCAGCAGACTGAAAAGTTTCTGCAAGTTTTTTGGAAAGGAAGGGCACTTTGTGTTTCACATATCCTAATGGTTCTGCAAGTCTGTCTTCAAAATACAAAAAGGTCAGTAATTTATATTTTACACTTTTTTCCAGTACATCTTCCTGTAATTAAAATATCTTTACACTTATTGGTCACTCTATTGTACACCCGCTCATTCATACAATTATTATCCGTGCTTCAGCCAATCATGTGGCAGCAGAATACATAAAATCATGCACATTCAAGTCAGGGGCTTTAGTTAATATTCACATCAAACATCAGAATGAGGTAAAATGTGATTTCAGAAACTGCTGATTATCCTGGATTTTCTAGTTTACACCGAAGATTAGAAAAAGACTTGGTCTTTTATCAGTCTGTTCACTCTGGGTAAGCCTGTGCCCACTGTAGCCTGACATTCCTGTTCTTGATTGACAAGAGTGGAGCCTGATGTGGTCTTCTGCTGTTGTAGCCCGTCTGCCTCAAGATTTGGCGTGTTGTGCATTCTGAGATGCTTTTCAGCTCACCGTGGTTGTAAAGAGTGGTTATTTGAGTTACTGTAGACTTTCTGTAAGCTCAAATTAGTCTGGCCATTCTCTCTCATCAGCAAGATGAAACTGCTGCTCACTGGATGGTTTTTGTTTTCCGCACCATTCTGTGTAAACTCTACAGGCTGTTGAACAGTTTTTGAAACACTCAGACCAACCCGTCTGGCACCATCACTGAGATCCTATTCTCTTGTTTGATAACGCAGCATTGTGTCTCTCAGCCTCAATGCTTTGACAGAATTTATGATTCTGTATCATTGTCACACAGGTGTTTGTCAGTGTTCAGTCCCTACAATACCCAGCATGAATCCTCACTGCTATTATCCGTGGATTTGTGAGTCAGAATGACTAGCTAGTCACAGGGGGAAAACAACACGTAATGGAATGAGGCTATTTGTTTTCTTTATCAAGTATAAGATGAATAATCCCTGCAGAGTGCAGTGTGATGAATATGAATGGAAAAAAACAAAGCTGTTATTTAAACTCTATATATATATAGCGGCTATAGGAAAAGAGAAGTGCTTCAGGCCTGAGGACTATGTGAGAGATTATTACAGAGCTGAACACAGAATATTCTTAACGCATTCAACACAAAAGAGATACCAGGGCCAGGTTTCTTAGAGAGTGGGCCTTGAGACTGTATCCAACGTGCAAGACTTAGTTTTTAGTTTGTTACCCATACATGTCATGTAATATTATCATTTTAAAAAAGCGTCCTTCTACAATGTGTTCTTCAGCTCAGAACAATGTGGGAAGACCTGAATATTTTTATGCACTATGCTAGTTGTGAATGAATGAATGTAGTGAGGTTTTCCATCCAGCACTTTTATGCAGAGTCTGAAAAAGCGAATAAAAAAAAAAAAACTGAATGGAAAAGCCTGAAATGGAAAAAAACTGAATGGAAAAGCTCGAAGAACTGCCTCAATGTTGCAGAAAAGGATATTATGCTTTGGCTGAGGTAGAAAAGTTGGTCTATCAATATAGACAGGGTGCGACGAAGAGCGATGAGCGAAACAGGTTTTTCAAATAAATGATGGCACAGAGGACATAAGTCACATTTTAACATTATAGCTAGATCTAAGGTTAAAGCATAATGCAAGCAATGTCAGATGTCTCCGTGGCCCTGAGTGGGCTAAAGCAGATCCTGAAGATAAACAAATACATATATGAATGAACATCGAATGACAAATCTCTCTATTCTCTGCTGTTCTGGGGTTCTTTTCTTTCTGTACACAGGTGAGAAACAGCTGTGCACTTTAGCTGTTTGGCCTTGATTCATTTCATTTTCAGCTAGAGTCAGCTAGCAAAAACTTTTAATGGTTGGAGTCTTTCAAAGTTGTCTTCCATGTCTAAGATGTGTCAATAAAAGGGTTTTTTTTTAGCGTTCTCAGTCTTCTGGAGGCTTCAGTGTGACTGCCGAGAAAGGCAAGTCAGTATTTTTACAATAGATGTCAATAGTTTCTGTTTTGATTTTGGCCCACATATCCTTTTAATCTTTCACTTCCTCTGTTTTGTGGTTTTTCCTTTGTAAAGATTTTTTTGATACAGTAGGACAAAAAGGTAAAAAAAAAAAAACATTGTATATAATTTGTTTGGTTGATAATTTAAACAACTTATGATTTTGACAACTTATGCTTCTCTCTCTCTCTCTCTCTCTCTCACACACTCTCACACACACACACACACACACACACACACACACACACTGTCTTTCTGTCCCTCGCTGTCTCTCTATTTTCTTTGTCTCTATCTCTCTGTCTCCTTCCTCCTCTGTCTTTCACTTTATCTCTGGCTCTCTCTCTCTGTATCTCTCTGTCTCTGTCCTTCTCTGATTCTCTCTGTTCCTTTCTGTCTCTGACTACTTTCTTTGTCTCTGTATCGCTTTCTCTGTCTATCTCTCTGTCTCTATCCTTCTCTCTCCTTCCATTGTCTTTCTGTCTCTCTGTGTCTCCGTCCTTCTCTGATTCTCTGTGTCTCTCTTTGTTTCTCTGTTTCTTTGATTGTCTCTCTCTCTCTCAGGTCCGCAGTGTAACTGCAGCGCAGACGGCTCAGTGGACCCAGACAGATGTGACCCGTACACCGGCGGGTGTAAATGTTTGCGTGGCTATTCAGGACTCCACTGTGAGCAGTGCTACAGCGGCTATTTCAGAAACCGTGCAGGTGGCTGCCAGCCGTGTGACTGTGACTCATCAGGAGCAGCGGGGCCGCAGTGTGATAGGTAGGTGAGAGAGAGTTTTTTTCCACAGAACATGCTTTGAGAATCCCTCAAGCAGACTGATGCACCTTACAAAGCAGTTGCCAAAGCAGTTGTTCACAGTTACATGTTTTGACGTCAAAGCGAAATGCTCATTTGCATGAGTGACCCTTGAAGGACTCATAAGTGGAAAAAGTACAAAAGGTGAGGCGAGTCATTATCTTAGTAGATCAAGAAAAAATGAGTTTGTCTGTAGTGTACATGCCTTTCATGGATATCCTACTGTTACATGTGACGTATAATCGCTGCCATTTTGAGGACAGAATAGAGGACCAATTGCGTTGATGTTATTGTTTCTGTGCTTCCGTAAGAAGATTCATTTTCATTTATACTGATAAACAACTGCACTAATACACTCCACTATGTACAACAGCAAACAACATCGCAGCCGATCCTCCTGTCATGCTGCCTCATAGCTATGTTAGATAGCTACGTTATGAGACAAATGCAGGCATTGCTAACATTAGTTAATTAGTTAGATGATATGGACATACCCTCTCTATAATGACAGTTTTTTTTGTCCTGCTGATGAAACACCCTAGGATCCTTTTCCCACCTGGACATGAAGAGCCGGTGTACTTCTGTGCTTTTAAAAACTTTTAGGCACTCCAGAACAGGGACAGTAGTTGTGTATGAGGATAAATATATCAGGAAAACACAAATTTGGTAAGTGTACTGCCAGTTTACGATGCATCAGCAGTTCTGGTGAAAAGACATAAATCTGTTTTATTAGCTTTGTCGAAGCACTGTTTATTCCCTTCCGATGAAAGGTGAGTAATTTTAGCCATCTTTCACCTGTAGATACATTCCCGTAACGTTCACACTCACAAGTAGCACGAAATTCAGTCCCAAATATGGTGACCACAACAGAAAAGTCACATCAGGTGATTTAACACACTGAGGTTTCTTCAGAAATGTCAAAACAGTTCTATTTAATCATTCTTTTTGCAACACTGATGAACTGCAACAGACTGAAGATGGAGTTCATGCATTGTCACACATCATGTAAGAGTCCTAATGTTTATTCTGCATCCTGTGTTCATACACATTGTTTCATTGTAGTCTTAGCGGTCACATGTGAATCATCCTGTTCTGTTTCACTGATCGAAAGCGTGTACCTGTTGTCATCCTGTATCTTTGATGTCTTTGATGGTTCCAGCCAACTGAAACTATGGCACAATGAAATGACTAAGTTGTTTGGTGCTCATGAGTCATTCATCATATTTAAGTAGACATGAATTTTTCGTTTTGCTTGATTTGCTTGAAATAATGACTTTCTTGAAGCTGTGCTACTGGTTGACAACAAATACTTGGTGCCACTGTTTCCTGCTGTACCTTTTGTTTCGGGTCTCTTAAGTTATGGTGTATGATAAGGCATAATGTCACAGTTCTTCACACAGAGACAACCTAAATAAACTTGAGTGCTTCAGAACAGTGATGGATACACTCCCGGAATATATTCTGGCAGTGGTAGATGCGCCCCGGTCCTTTTCATGTCGCTTGTTCAAAGATTTGCTTCATTACGTCTTAATTATTTTTATGGTACACATAAAATCAAGACCCTCATAGATAAAGGGCAGAGCCATCACATTTAGTCACAGTCTGCATCCAAGACCTTGTTACATTGCTAGTGTTGCCACTAAAGAATAATTATTAAAACACAGCTTAGCTTACAAACCATCAGAGCCAATGCATTATGCACATAATGGCAAAGGGCCATAAAATATATTTAGCTATTAATTATGTTCACTGTGCCACAGACAGGTGATGATATTCATACTACTCTTCTAGTCTTGGCAGCCATGACTCTGTTGCCTTCTGCATAATATCTGCTTTATATTCTCAGACCTGCCAACATTTACGCATTATGTGCAGGAGCTTCGCATTTTGACATCACTATTGTAGTGCATTATTTTCATATAGCCGCATGGTCTGTCCTATGCTATTCCTTACACGATGACGTTGCAACGCTTTAACTTAGTACGTAATGTCTGTATAATATGCAGTCATAAAATCCCCAAAATGCTGACCATTCAAAACAAAAGGTCAAATGCAACTGGCAACTGAAGCCTATGCCTTTCCCGTGTGTGACTGAAAGACTGAAAGTCAATTATTATAGAATCATAATTGACGCATGTCATGATTATGTTAAGTAAGAAGTGTAACGTTATGCTAAAAAAAAGTAATCTTATTAAAATGATCTTAATCTTAATTAATAGACTTTTTTAAAGTTTTGGAATGCAAAATTATGCAAAATCAAATACTGTGTTGTGACTTGGTATTACCTAACTAGGTAACAAACTATCTATTTAAATAGTCACGCCTGCACTCCACGCCCACAAGAGACAAACCACAAGCAACAGAAGGGACTTGCTGCTTACTAATGTGAAAGTAGGATTAAGCTGAAACTTGCTTACGAATCCAGGCTATGATAAAGGCCATTGACTTTTAATAAATGTCTTTGCTTTCATGTGGGAAAGTTAGTCACTTTAAAACTTTTCAGTGAAACCTTGTCTCTGCTTTGAATGAAATTAGGGATTCTAGTAGTTTCCTCCATTCATCTCTTCATGCATTTGTTACAGATATGCAGTGTGGGGTTGAAGTTAGCTTTGCTCTGCTGTGCCGGGACAGTGTGAGTAATTATAGCCTGGCAGCAGCAGACCGCCTGCAGTTGGAAACCACAGTCAAGCAAGCCTCAGCCTCTCAGCTCTGTTTGGATTGGAGAGAGCACAAAGCACGTAGCCGCCTCGGTTTGAGTCCAGGCATCGGCTCAGCTCTCTTTCTCTCCCGCTGAGCATCAGAAGGAAGTTGTGTCCAAAAATTAAACTGCCATGATAAACTGTCATCCACTGACACCTCCCAAGAACTATTTAGACTCTACTCTATGGGGAATGCAGACTTTGGGTTGACTTTTGGGCTCATGTGAGACAGGAAGAGTAGAAAGAATACATTTTGTCAGTTGTTGCTCCTAAGAGGGCATCGCCGTAATACTCCAGAACAGCTGCTGCTACTGACTGACCTTACATGCTAGGTTAGGACCTTAGACCTGCATGAGTATTTGGAGCTTGTCAGCAGTAGCTGTCAATTTCCAGAAGCAGAAGCTATACAGGATGCACAGCCACATACAGCAAACGCATATGCGCATCTCATTTCTGAGATTTCATACTGCATACTGCATTTCATTGGCTTAGTACATGTACTTTGAACAATGACAATAAAGTTGAATCTAATCTAATCTAATGTGTACTTGGCTATAGCACTTTACAGTCTCCAGGCAGAACCAACAGAAATCGTGCAATAGCAGGAACTTTTGTCTGCCTTAGGGTTGTTACGATATCACAGTTTCACAGTTAGTCACAGTGTATGACTATTCAGAGTGTTACCTCACAGATGACTTTTTCAAAATACAGAGTAAAGTGCACTTCCATCTCTTAGGTCAACCCGATCAAGTTTCTTACGCCAGCGTTTCATATTCCTTTGGTGTCCGTCCGCAACTCCCCAAAAAATTTTGCAAACCTCCTTCCTGTGGCTCAACGTAAATCATGCTACCGCAACCTCCCTTTCTGCACTGAAAGTGATTTGGATTTGATATCTGTCACTGTTGTAAACATGTAAGATCGCTACCTCTGGTGCCACTCCTGGCATATTCATAACTCTGTTGTACATGACGGCTTTAAAGTGCACAGAAGAACATAGCATTGCTGACCAGAACTAAACAAACATGCCAATTTTGGCTAAGCAGCACTTCATACTGCCATGCTAGTTCAATTTTTGTTTTTAGCTCAGCTAAGTACCTTTCCTCACAGCCACTTTATTTTATTTTATTTTATTTTATTTTATTTTTAGCAACAACAACGTGATAAATACTGACAGTGAAAGAGATTTTATAGAAAAGTCATTCTCAAAATTACCTTTCCAAGAAATAACAATTATGGGATTGATCTTTTTGTATGTATATATAAACGTTGATATTTTTAGGCTAGGCCATCATACTGTGGAAATTTCAAGCCATAACACACCTCGTCTGCTTGAAGAATTTCTAATTTGAGGTACTGACCCAAGATCAGTAATGGTCAGTCGGGTCCATGGTGTCAGTGCATATTTAACTATGGAGTTGTTATATTTGGTGATAAAGTCATATGAACGCTTTATACAAGTTGTATTCACTAGGAGCTAAAGAGCAAAGCTGACCCAGGATCACCACACACACTCGTTATCACTACTCTGTTTCTCAGGACTGAAGGCTGACGGTTCATGCGTAATACATCATCCTGACTGATAGCCCCTTCTTCTCTGTAACCCCTGTGTCACCTTCCTTCATGGTCAGATATACACACTGGGACCTGACAAAAATCCCATTACCATTAACAGCCATTATATAGTTGGGTTTTTTTTTTCCTGTTGTTTAATAATCTTATTTTTGGCTTTGGTTTCAATTTGGTAATAGCTTTCTGTTGTGGCATGACTGTGAGGATTCAATGTCATTCATGTAGGCATGCTTAGAAAGAACAAACAAAGGCAAAGAAAAACAAGCTGCTGTACAGGAAAGATTGCGACCCGGTCACATTTAAACAGCAGCCGAAAACCTCCATGCATCCTGTGTCAGGGGATTGGTGTACTGGAAGTCATAGTGCAGTAGAGTGATTAAGCTGGGCTATGTGACTGTGTCAGAAACCTTCAGCCTGCCATAGTTGTGTGTTTAGAGGAAGAAAAAGAAGAAAACTATTCATCATCATGAAACACTACAAAACTGTAGGTTACAGAAATATTATTATGTTTTGTATTACGCACCACATTCATCTTGCCTGCTGTATTTTGGTGTTAGACATGGGAGCATTTATATTTGAATGAAGTTCGATTATAAGTTTAAAATAATTTGTCCATTGAATATGATCTAGTCATACATCATGCATACATTGACCTTTCCCCTAGCTTTCTTTAAAGCTATGGTGTTGGTAGAAATAATGTGATGTGAGTCTCCCTGAGAGTCCTGTAATAGTAATTCACAGTCAGCGTCATGACATACTTCATCACACCCCAACTTTATGCACAAAAGAAGTCCAACTACATGGTGACAGGCAGGGGAGAGAGAGGGTAAGCATGTGAGAGTGTAAACCAAACCAGAGTTTGGGAGTGATACTATAAGAGGAAAAATGATTCAGGAATGATGAAGTTTTCGATTTCTTTTTTTCTCACTGAACAGGTAAGACATTCATTTCTTCTCTAATTGCATGAGAAGCTAGTGATTGATAGGCAAGTGATTTATTCTTGTTGTGGAATTAGCTGGTGAGTGGACGACTTATTGTGTTTGGTGTGTTTCTGATTCTTAGTATTTCAAACTTGGTTATGTTGCCTTGGGGAAAAGATCCTGCGTTTAATCTGCTGTAGTGCCGAGCAGCAGCTGTGAGATTACAGTGGACCAACCCTACCCCCTTCAACCGGAATTTATGCTGTATTTGGCTTCGCTTGGAATTGGGAAGTTAGAACTCAGAATTATGTCATTTTTCAACCTCCGTGCGATCTTTGTGCATGGACGTCTCCGTGTTCGTGTATTGTTAGCAAAAGGCTAGCTAGGAATGATGAGCGATGCATATTTCCCTCCTCAAAACAGCAAACATTGTGCAGGCACTGTTATAGGTTTATAGCATAACTTATTTAAAGGTAGGAGGTGCTACTTTGTTTACTGTTCATGATGCGCATGTTGATTTGACGTCACTTGCTGAACTCTGGATTGAGGAGACAATCCCAAGTTCTAGAATAGGAGTTCCAAGTTGAGCTGTTTTCTTTGTTTTTTTCCTAGCCTGCGGTCGGACACTAAGGGTTAAGCTAAGCACATAATGAGTCACAGTAAGAGCTAACCAGCTGACAGTAGCTAAATGGTTATGCTTATTCACATGGTACTCAGTAAATGTGACCTTTTATACCAACAGTAACAGATTATTTATGTCCCTAGAGTTGTAAACTTGGACTACGTGCCAAACTACTTCTACATAATGTGCAGTGTGCTGTTTCAAACTCAGCCTTGAATTCTGACTGGCCGTGTGTTACTTGTTGCAACAATTTTGCTGGCGAACTGAAAGTCTCACTGGAAAATCTGAGTTAGGATTGACTATGATGCAGTCAAGTGTCACTATACCACGGAATATTAATGCCCAACAGATTTGATATTCAAATACAGATCATGTGTGTTCCAGGAGAGTTAAACCTTTGTGACGGCTTAACTGAGCTGCCAACATGCCACCAGTTCAGTGTTCTGGCAGAAGCAGGTTATTTTATTTACTAAAATCCCATAGTGGCTGCAAATCTATATTAGGTGAGAATCCGCAGTGCTCGTTTAACTCAACTGACGACAGACTTAGCAACTCCTGGCAGAAGATGATAAGCTTCAGTAAAATTCTGAATAATTCTCAAAGCACAGCTTTAAGGCTTAGTCAGCAGGTAAACCCTTATTTTTATCTGAAAAGACAACACATAAGATTTCCCAACTTTCCTAGCTGTTAGCGTTCTGTAGGTCAGCTCTAGATGATTACTTGCGGCTAACCTCGGCTACTTATTCAGTTTTAGGCTCAAAAGGTTAACATGAGTTATTTCTCGGAGAGTGTAACCGTAGCCAGAGTCCACTGTTTAATAAATACAGCAAGAGATCCTTATCGGCGCTCAGCATCAGTACAGTACAGTGTTTGCTGGCTTGTGTCAGTATGCTAGGTAGCTAGCTATCTCTCTAGCTTGTTTTTTGCACCATAAAAACACCATATGTATTGCACTACATTCTAGTTCTTTTGTTCATGGTTTCATGGGCGCAGTAGCGTTTTTGTTTGTTTTTTTTTAACTCGTTCAACCAGAGGAAGACTACTCGCTATTGACTTTCACACAAGAAATGTTTTTATTTGGCATGTATATTTAAACAAAAGGTGCGTCACAATGATTTAAGCACAGGACTGGGTGACGCATTAACCTGGTGGGCTAGCTAATGAATTAATTATTTATCACAGTGCAATATGAATGTGTAATATTTTGCATCACAATTCATGGCATAGGCTTGAAGGCCTTGGCTTATGAAATATATCGTACATGGAAATTCAGTCAGACCAATGCTATCAGATATCCAGTAGTGATATCTAGGCAGTTTTCTGAATAGGTATTGGCCAGGTAGTGAGTGATGTATGGAACATTGAATTCAGTACAGACACTGTTGCACCGTGTGCACCCTATTAATGTGAAGCCTGTAGGCAAAATGCCGTTTGTCTTCTAGTCTACTGGTTTTCAGGGGAAGGCGGCAGGTGCTTGCATATTCTGTTTATTCGCGTGTATTCATGTTTCAGTAGCTGTGTGGTCTAGTGACATGGTTTATATTGAAATGCCATCTTGAGCAGTTTCCTTTTCAATACAGAACACTAATTCTGGTCTCGTTTATGGTTTAGGTGACTTTAAGGACTGATTCAGTAATGGTTCAGGATGGATCTGTTTAGTTGCTTACATCATACTACACCACACACTGCGGAAGCCCACATGCTAAAAACAGCCAGAGTCGTTCCAGTGTCCATTAATCTCTGTACTTACACAGTTTACACACACACGCACACGCCTATCAGCCTACAATACATTAGCATTCAAAACATGCTCTCTAAAGTAATAATTAGTTGCACAATTGAGTCCTGATTTAATTAGTCCTGATCTGTTTGTCAGACTTGGATATAAATGAATCAGAGAGCCGAGCCATGAGCTGGTCAGCCACTGTGGCCATAATGAGATTTTCACAGCTGAGCCAAAAAAACACACAGAGACTCATCATGAGTATAGCAGCAAAGCTAGACACAACCTGGATGTGGTCAGACCACATGGGACAGAAGAATGGCCACTGAAAAGCAACACACAGTACGTGTGTTTTAGTCTGGGAGTGTCTGACTGACGGTTTTTATAAGAGGAAGTTGAGTTTATTGGGGGTTCAAGAAGATTCCAGTGCAAAGGTTAAAACAACAGAGCTGCAATAGAGTAGGGTTATGTTAGTGCACAAATTGTTATACCACAACACTGCTGAATTCTCAAATCTGTTTAGTCAGAATGTGTTGATTAATTTTCCACAGCAGCAGCTCTGATAGTACCCACTGTATTTCAGATCCCAGGTTTATTAATGTCCATGTTCTAATATGTTATTGTTTCTATACTAGCAGCTCATATACAGGGATTATATGGCAGAGACTTTATAATCCAAGTCTAATAATAAACAATATCAAAAACGTGTTGTTATTTAACGAAGAAAAAAGTTGTTGATATGGCGAATCTGTTTGTACGGAGATGTTTATTTAACATTTATGGAAGGAATCTCAGGTGTCTGTGCTTTGGAAAAGTCACTAAGTTTTCCACCACGGGACTTTTATGTTTTCCATTCTATATAGACAAATGTTTGTGGATACCTGACCATCACACTCGTGCTTGTTGAGCAACCTCCACTCTTCAGGGAAGGCTTTCCACTTGATTTAGGAACATGGCTGTGGGGATTTATATCCATTCAGCCACAAAAGCGTTGGTGAGGTCAGGCGCTGAGGAGGCCTGGGTTGCAGTCGCCGTTCCAGTTCATCCCAGAAGTGTTCAGTGGGGTTGAGGTCAGGGCTCTTTGCAGGCCATTCAAGTTCTTTCACTCCAACTTTGGCAAACCATGTCTTCATGGAGCTCATGTTGTGCCCTGGGGCATTGTCATTCTGGAACAGGGAAATCTTAAACCTACAGCATACGAAGACCTCCTATACAATTGTGTGCTTCCACATTTGTGGCAACAGTTGGATGTGACAGTCAGGTGTTCACAGACTTTTGTCCATAAATATTTTGGTCTTATTAACTTTAAGAAAGAGAAGGGGAAAAAAAGAGGCTAAAGGAAAAAAGGAAAAAAAGAGAGAACTATTCATAGCTGTTATAACATAAACGATAGCAGGAACTAACTTGTTCCGTGGATGTTTTATTTATTTATTAATAGTATTTTTGAGTACGAGTATTATTTCTTACTCAGTTTCTTAGCAACTGTTAATGGGAGCACAGCAGTGAATAAGATTCTGTGTGAGAGAGGGGAAAGGGTACAATATGGAGGACCACCATCTGTGAAAGAAATCCGAAGAGCTTCCAGACCCACCGCAGGTTTTGTGCGTTAGGGGTTTGATAGTATGTGGGGCTCCATAATGAGAACCTGCAACAAAATTAGTGAGAAACAGATGTAAAGGACCTTGTGATTCAGAAACATGGTCATGTTGCCTACATCACCCTCCTTATTGCTCAGACATCTAAATAGCTGAGATTTTGCCATGATTAGTAGACTTTTTCTGTAAGGATGGAGTCTTTTAGTGCTCTGTAGATCAAATCCAGTAATTCTGTGCTGCTGTCTGTGCTGGGCTATCTTACAGAAAGGAAGTGATAGTGTATGGCCTTCACATGTGAGCCTTATATGGTGACCTGTCAGTGTTTGATTTAAACTGTGGCATGAAACTGCTTACAAAGCACCATCCTCCTTCCCTGTCACTGATCTCGCTTACCATAAATAGCACATTGTTGGATCTTTACCACTAGGAGATGCGTCTTTGTTTATTTGCATGAAATTTAAAATTGTTGAACGCACAATTACGTATGCTTATAGGCAGCTCAAAGGGCTTGAGTGTAAGTACTTCTGTAACAACTGTATGGTAATTAGCAGCTATTTAAAACATTCCTGAAACAAAAAAGGGCTTTTAACATTTTGATAGTGCCATGTTGAAAGGCATAAAGAAAAGAAACTTAAGGCTACCTAATCCTACTCCAAAGCTCTTTTCATAAATCTGAAAGTGTTCAGATTTCGAACAAACTGTTTATATGCATTCTCTGCAGGGTATATAAAGAAATCCTTCTTTACATAGGCATTACATGTAATCAGAACAAAATATATGCATATGTGAAGACCAATGTATAGTGTGTAGAAAATGAGACAACAAGGCATTTGTGAATTTACTATCTCTTGTAGTAAAATAGGAAGAAGCAAAGAAGATACAAAAATATATATAGATTATATATAATCTATTTTCCAAATATCAAAAATATATAAGCTTAAGAAACTCCCGCAGGTCTATCTCTGCTAAGAACATGCATGTCTTTATTTCTCATCTCTCTTTTCTTCACACTCCATCAAACTTTCTTTCTTCCGCATAGGCAGGTAGGTCTTTACTATGAGCTGATACTTTCCAGGATTTGGAATCAACCATTGGACAGCACCCAGCACGTCTCTGAATTGTTTTTTACACTCGCGTCTAACTTTAGGTTTCGAGTTTAAGCAGCGTCATACGGTATGGTTTTGTGTGATTTCTAGAGAGCGTGAAAATGTGGAGTTGTAGTGTACTGTGGGTCATTTCAACATTATCCTTGCAAGTTGATGTGGGCAGAAAGAAACGAGGCAGCGGGCCATGTTTAACACACAGGCCTTGAGTTTGACACCTGTGTGTTAGAGAGTAACAGTGTTGGCTAATTATTTTACCTGACTTTTTTAATCTCCTTGCTTGTGTTTTTAACAAATGTTAAATTATATCCATCTCAGCATAATGTCCCACAAATGAGGGGGGAAAATCAAAATGTAACATTCCATATTCTCCAGATATTATTTTTTATTTATTTTTTAAATAAAATCTGTCCCCAGTTTTGCTTGCAGATATGCCACTTGGAGTTTTGGTTACCTAAAAAAAAAAAAAAAAAAGTTGTCAGGTAGCTGAATACATGCTCTCTCCATTAAATCTTCCAATAAAATGAAATACGCCATCCTGTCATCATTAACATGTTGGCTGTCTTAGACTTTTACAAGGTTTCATGGTAACTGCAAATGTGTTTAACATTATTGGCTTTTGTAGATTTCAGTTGATTAGCAGAGTGAGGCTTATGACTGAACAGCCCCCACCTCCACCCCACCAATTCCACCTTCCTGAGCCAACACGTTCCACTTTCAGCTTTATTTTCAACCACTAAGTGCATTGCACACAGAAGCCACAGAAGTTATGTGAAGATTTCAAATTAATACCCTATTATTTCAAGACATGGTCATAGTTGCAACTTAATAACTTGTTCCTTTGAGTAATCATGTAATTATTTCCACATACTATCTCATTAGTTTGACTTGATATTTAACACCATACAATCTACAAATAAGACTAATTTATTGATAATTAGTTTATAATTCTTATTCTGTATGTCATTTCTCAGTAAGCCAGATGTTTCTTTAGTGAAATTCACTTGACAAGAACGCTTGATTAGAAATGTATTTCAATTTCATTTAGGTCTGGTCAAGGTTCTGACTCCTAAACACTTAAAATGTCAAAATTCTGTAATGGTCATAGCAGCCATTTTGCCTGTTTGAGTTTAGGTCAGGGCTTCCGTACTGAACACATGGTTATCACTGTGCTTAAGTAAACGTACAGTTTACTACTCATTTTGATAAAAACCAAAATGGACGACAGGCTTCTTTTAGGCCTCTTTTAGTAAGGTGCTTTATTGCTAATTGATTTAAATATGACTAGGTAAATATAACCGAGCAAATATACTCAACTCCACTATTCTATTTTTCCTCTCAGTGGTGTTGCCTGGGAGTCACACACACATGCCAGTAAGATAGTAAAAATACAAATGAGGTCAAAAGGGTTCAAGGCCAGTGTATATATTCTGACTCAGTCATATATGATTCAGTCATGTGTGTGAGGGTGACCAGACACTAGTATCCCTGACCTTTGTCAGATAGACAAGCAGATGGTGAACAGCGCTGACCCTCATTAAGCCTTTCCCTGCCTGCATATTAACTCTAACTTGAACTATTTGCATGTACGAGTGTGTGGGTGTGTGATTGACTGGACCTGTTCCAATTTCCTCAACTGTGCGTTACAATTCCGACCAGACTTATAGACCATTGCTTATGGGCAATGGAAAAGTACCTTTAATACCACTTTGGGGTTGTGAAACCAGCTCGACAGATGTCTTTTGCTTTCATAATTCATCCGTAGCAGCACAAGAAAATTTCTACTACGAACAAATAGAAATATTTCATTATAGCTATTCAGGCTGGAAATAAATATAGAATGTGATCTAGGATCGTTCAAGTACGACTTGACGGTCACACATCTCAAATTTTCCTGAGTGCTTAGAAATCATATTGTCTCGGGGGGTATCCGTAGATCTTTGACCTAGACCATGACTTACAAACTTGATTACATTGCTGAATGATTTGCAGTGGCATGGAAAACTCCTGACAGCCTGACACACCGTCAGTTACATGGTTTGTTCTACACAGGAACATTAAGTCAGTTTCATTTTTGAATATTTCAAACATCCTTTTTTATGATGTAGTTTGTTTTCGTTTATTTATTCATGTGAATGCAGCAGCTTCTTGTCTTATTATAAGAGCTTATCCACAGCCTCAGAAACCTCTGTTGTTTGACAGTTTAATGATCATTTGGCCCATCTAGTTTTTCTTTATGTGCCATGAATGAGCATTTTTACTTGCATAAATGTACTAAGGAAATTGACTTCACAATCCTCAACTCAGTCCTGACTCCTAAGTTGAAATGATTAAATCCTGTAACTATGAATTTGTCAGTTCTTTAAACGGATTGCAGTTATCTCAGTCAGTCTTGGTTTTTATAACTCTATTGTTACTCACTGTTAAAAAAAAAAAGCAGATTAGTCAGCGAAATCTATTGTGTATGTTTTCCATTTCCTTCTTAAATATTTTTTAAACTTATCATTTTTCATAAAACATGAATGCACTATTTTGTTAGCAGTCGTTTAACAAAGCCCTAGCAAAATCAGATAATGTGGAACATTATCATGCATCATAAAATGTTTTCAAGTATTGTGTTATGATATTCTTGCCACCCCAAATTTTGGATTTTCGAAGCCATCATCAGTAAAACGTCAAAAGGATCAAAAGCCTGCGGCAGTTCTGTGGGAAGACGACGAGATTCGTATGTCATCTTATAATAACTACCATCATTTCTTATTAAAAAAAAAAAAACAGCAGCAGGAAAGAAAAACAGTATGGCAAAAATTGCCGACGGAATCAGGATTTGTAAAGTTCCCTGTTTATCTTGCCTGTGCTGTACATTTCTGTATTTGTTACTACAGGATTAACCCTGGTGTTATAAACTTAGATTGGCAACCAATTTAGTTCAAATTAAAAACTGTTTTTTTCTGGTAGGGCCAAGCGTTATACTTCACTTTGAACATTGTAGCTAACAGCAAAAACGCAAAGCTCCAGAAAGCAGGTGTGTTTTTATAAATGTTAAGGGTAGTACAAAGAATTTGCATATATCTTGGCAAAAGCATGTTGAAGATGCAAGGCTTTAGAAGGTCATGTTCAGAAACGAATACCCCTTTCTTGGTGTCAAGCATGACGAATAAGGAGTTTCTCTGTCAGTAAGACATTCATTTAGAGGGTATGACATTTCTACATATGCTTTTTAAAAACTGCTGTCAAATTCGGGCTTAACTCCACTTAATCTGACATTTATGTGCTTTGCTTCAGAATGCAAGGTTTCAGGGGAATTGATCTGGATTTTGTCTTGGCCATTGTATTTGGAACAGAACATTTTAAATTTTCATCCATTTTTGTGTTGCATTATCAGACTATGTGTGCTGATCTGATCACACGTCTCGAAGATGTAGCGTTTTTTTTTTTTTTTCTTTTTCTGACAGACAGAAGGTACTGTGCAGGTATATTTTTGTTCCCCAAGGTAAAGTGTAAGCGCATTTTTTAAAAATCCTCCCGGGGGGGGGGGGCTGATATGCTGGTAGCATGGTTGAGTGGTGTTCCCTTGACATAGCATGCACTCAGAGCATGCACTATTCATTGCTGAGTATGCTAAATTAGCTAGGTTTCTGCTAATCCGCAGCTCTAAGGTTGGGGTTTTTTTTTTTTTTTTTTTTTTTTTTTTTTTTTTTTTTTTTTTTTTTTTTTTTTTTTTTTTTTTTTTTTTTTTTTTTTTCTTCCCACTCCACACAATGCACCCCTTTTTCTTTTCACTTGGGCCAGATTTCCCCTATAGATCATGCAATAATAATAATGGATGGCCAAAAATAACCATGCTGCAAGATGTGTACTCAGGCAGTTAGCTCTGGGAAGCTGGAGATGGACACCAGGTATGTACTCACTACCTCAGCTTTGACCTTCCAAAGGACACAGTGTCTGACTCTGACATTCCCTGCGCTGACTGTGTGGAAATGCCAGAGTCGACATAACACGCTCAGCTGGCAGATTTAGACACTGGTTCAGTCACATCTGGCCCACTGATTCACAAAGTTGGGTGATATGACCTTAAACACAAAGCCCAGATTCAGCCACATGGTCACGTGAAAGTCATATGGCCATCAACACGTGCAAAGGAAGCTTATCACCAGAGCATGCAACTCCTCAACTCTTTTAGCCAAAGTGATTGCTAGCAAGTTTTCAGAGACACCCACTTCAAGTCATCCTCACACATTTGGAGGAGGTCCCACATCAAGCTCCTAGGGGACTATGGTTGGTTTGGGCACCTCTTCCCATTTAGAAATGCTGTAATGCCATCCACTGTGCTGTGCACTGTGATGCTTGTCATGTACACCATAAGGACAGACAGGGAACTTGATGCTGTTTAGCAGTACCTGGAGGAACCCTAGTAAACAGCCAGTGCACCAGGTACAGCCAATGAAGTGAACTCCATTCACAAAACAACTCGCACTTAAGGGCATACAAGGCCTGTGTGCTAGAGGCCCTTGCATCTGAATCTAAATCTTGCGTTCAGAATAGATCTCAGTCATTCCGTTGGCCATTCAATCTGAGCGCCCAGATCTGCTTGGAGAGGAAGATGCCATGGATTTTTCACAACTCATGAAAGCAGCAGTGAAACAAGTAACCAAAATCTTGCTGGGAATGCAATGGGACTGCCGGCAAGATCTTGAGGTCACAAGGCCGAAGGGCAAAAATTGGAATTCCTGCCCTTGGAAGACAAATTTTCAGAAGCATCCGTGTTTCAGAGCAACGTGAAAATAAGTGTTGCACAGATCCACAGACATGAGCCAGTCCTATGTCTGCACAGCTTGACCTACAACTGATTACAACTACATTTTGTTGGAAGATCTCAGGGTCCGTTTGAAATGCAGGTTTTTCCCCCAGCCCGTGGCAGTTCAGAGGGAGAAACAGAACCTGTACATGGGCATTCAATAGAACAGCGCTATGTACAGAAATTGAATACATGTGTACACATGGCTTGTGTTACCTGCCTGGGACACCATTCATGGACTCTGTAAATAGGTGTGTTCTGTATAGTCTATATAAGTCTGTATTTCTTTGTATGCTGAAACTCCAGTAGTTTTGTTAGACTTGTTTATGTTCAGCTTATTCACCACTTCTTAAATTGTTCAAGTGAAATTATTAGCACCCTGTTACTTCACTATGTGTAACAGGGAAACAGTTGCCATGACTCTGTGTTGTGATAGTGGCCGTCATGCTTTTTTACTTTTCATTGCGATCTGCTGCCGTAGTTGGATGATGTCTGATGCCTTTGGCTATTTCCTGATTAGCTTCCTAAAAGCCTCGCTCTCTGCCTAGGCTTGCAGCATGCCTTTTACACTGCACTGCCTTTTACAGAACAATGATATGCCACCTAAATACCGATTTTTGCCATTATGAAAGATTGTGAACAAGTATTTTTTTAAATTTATTTATTTTTGCTGTGATACTGTGTAACAGAATGCTTGAAAAGAAAAAGACCTGTGTTATTTCTGACAACGGATAAAGGAAGTTGCAAAGTGCAGCTTATGGTTGTCATCTTCGGAAATTGTGGTATTAACAAGTTGTGGGGGGTGGGCTGGAGTATATATGAAAGAATATTAGTCAGCTCATTGCAAGGAGGCTAGGTTCAAGCATTAGGCTCTCTGCAGGCTGTCACTGGCCCATCTCTCTCTCTCTCTCTCTCTCTCTCTCTCTCTCTCTCTCTCTCTCTCTCTCTCACTCGCACACAAAACTGTGGGCATATCGCACTGATCTGGAATGACATCCAAGCTCTCCAAAGCTTGCAGACTCTACTACTTATGACAAATAACCTGCCTCTGTTAACAGATTCACAGCTGCTGTGAATGATCAAGATGTCAGTGTCACATTGATTTAACAGGTGGCTGCAGAAAGTAAAAAAAACTGGGCTGTAGGCAAGACAAAAATACATTATGCAAGTGATAAAATTCACAAACTTTCACAAAATCCTGTCACATGCCATCAAATTTATTTTGATTTGTATGTATAATTGTGTAATTCTATTTTTTTTTTTTTTCCTGTCAAACGTTGTCAAGGACTCCCGAGTGGCACTACAGAAAAGCATCACCCAAGCATCCAGAGATCTGTGGCCGGGAGTCCAAGAGTTCAAAACTGACTGTACTCTCAGGGTGGAAGGGATGGCATTCCTTTCTCTCCTGTCAATCACAGTGACACTAGCAAATCATGAGGTCATGTATGCGGAAGAGGCCGGATAGTCTTCCCGGCTACCTCAAAGCAAGCTCAGTAGTTAGCATACAGTCTGCATTTCACTCTGATAGCAATCTAGGACAGGGCTCTTCAATTCAGCCCAAGGCAATTTTTTAGCTTGTTTGTCTCTCTGATTATATAGTGCACCATCCATCAGTATCCGGCCCCATGTTCATTTTAGAAAACCAAATTCCCATCAGATACAATCCAGCTAACACTCCACGCAAACCATAGTCCAGTCATACATTACTCCCAAGCCGAGTATCCTGTTTCAGGTGTTAATGCGTTAAAAGTTACCACTTCAGTATTTTAAGGCTCTGACAATGACAACAACATGTACAGTAGGCATTGCATCTGCACCACAACACAACATGCATATCTCTCCAGCACTTTTCTTTCTTAGCCCTCTCCATCCATTCTTTTCTTCCTGGTTAGCTGTCAAGCATGAAAGGAGGACTGGGTTGATGTATATCACCTACCTGAGGCGCAGATTAGGAATTCATTATAAGCCTCTGGTGTATGAATCAGTAGACGGCCAGCCTGGAGATTTCCACTCTGTCTTCCACACACAGTGAGCCATCAGCAGATCTGCTACACTGGAGGTAATTAGCCTCTGCAGTGCTGCATCAAATACTCACTAGTGCATAATGTCGGTGTCTGGATACGGCGAGAGTAGAAGCCTTTCTCCTTAGAGACGCCTTGTAGAGTGTTTTATGTGGTTCATTGTAGAAGGTATGATTTATGTTATCAGAGATGTAATACAGCCTGACCCTGTCAAGAGGAAGCGTTTGGTCGACATCTCCATGTTGCTTGTCATGCTAAAATATTAAATCATCGAAGCATTATAGTGGTCAATGGATTCAAGCCTTCTGGCTTTGACTGTAAAACAACAAAATGGCTCTGATGTGATTGTAAGTACATACTTTATTCGTTTGTTCCGGTTTGCCGACCTCGTATATCTGAGTCTTGGCTGGCTGCATTGATTGCGGCATTGATCGAGTTTGGGGGTCAGAAATCAGAAAGAGATCTCTAATCAGCAACATGGACTGGCTTATATCCAGAGGCATCAATAGAGCACCTCTAATGAGAGGGCTTTCCCCAGGGGGGGGCAAAGACTAATGCTTAACAGATGAATTAGTGAAGAAATCTTGTATTGTGGTCTTAATTTTCTGTACAGCCAACACAAAACGCATACCAATGCAGCTTTGTGTTACCAAATACACACTCGCAAGCTTTACCTTGCTGTCTCACACACACAATATGCTAATTGTGATAGCAGTGTGTTTTGACTATAAGGCTAGCAGATTCATATGAGCTGTTGGTGCGTAGTTACTGAGCACCAAAGGCTCTTTCACAGAACTGATGAGCTCATTTCCTCCTTCTTCACTTGATGTACTTGAGAGGAGAAGGCATTAGAGGATCTTAAAGGAGAACTGCATAATTGTTTCCTCCTGCTTATTTTTCTAGCAGTGGATCTTCTGCTAATATTACGCATCAACTGCCATCATGCTTAGACATCAATGACATGACAGCAAATTGTGTAACAGTGGAGCCCTAGTTCACCTTTTCGAAATCCAAACATAACCTAAAAATCGATAGAACCTAAGGGGGGGAAAAACTATCTTATGATTCTGAATCATTTTTGTGAAAATGAAAAGACAAGGTAACAGGGTTTTGTGGAGGAAGCACTTCCCGTGGCGCCAAACACCATAATGATGGATATATTTCCACGTAACCAGAGTCTCTTCCTGGAAATCGTCTTGCAGTGTAACAGAATGTCTATATTTGTAAATGCAAGGACAGACATGTGAGCATTGGAGATGTAGTGTGTTCAGTGTGTAACTTGATATTTAAACTTAAAAGTGGCTTCCTGTGCACATTTTAACTGTAAAATGGTGATTTGGTATACATTCAGCAGCGAGTACTGTGCACTCTATATATATATATATATATATATGTGTATATATATATATATGTATATATATGTATGTATATGTATGTATATATATATATATATATATATATGTATATATATACACACATTAAAACCACTGAGAGGTGAAGTAAATAACATTGATTATCTCATTACAGTGGCACCTGTCAAGGGGTTTTATATAATAGGCAGCAAGTGAACAGTCAGTTCTCGAAGTTGATGTGTTGGTAGCAGGAAAAATGAGCAAGTGTAAGGATCTGAGCAACTTTGACTAGGGCCAGATTGTGATGACTGGGTCAGAGGATCTCCAAAACAGCAGGTCCGGTTCCTGGTATGCAGTGGTTAGTACCTACCAAAAGTGGTCCTGGCTGATCTGTGTGTGTGTGTGTGTGTGTGTGTGTGTGTGTGTGTGTGTGTGTGTGTGTGTGTGTGTACACACACGAGCAAGAAATGGACATTTCTTTGTACATTTTTAACGTGCAGAATGAACAACAGGAGCAATAAAACACTTATGGTCAAATAAAACAGGTAGTTTATGTGTATAAGTTTATACATAGAAGTCTGTTCCCATTTCCAGCACTTGTGCATGAAATGACCTGTTTATGACCAAACTTTCTCTAGATTGTTGTGGAGATTAAGTTTAAAACCCAGTGCTGGTGCCAGTGCTTTAGGTCTTAAAGGGTTAATGAAAAGTTCCTGGTTAAAGTTTAGTGTACTGTTGTTTTATCTAAACAGTGTAATGGGCTTTGAATGTTATTAGACCACTTTGCAGTGTTTATTCTGTTTGAATTGATCTATCTTGATAATGCCTTGTGTGGATTATGGGTTGTTGTGTGGTGTAGCTGGACAGAACTTGTGTCGTCTTGGAAATGTCTCACAAAACTGTGCACGAGCAGACCTGTCTACAAACCCAACATTTAACAGACATTCTGTTACTCTTGCCATCCTTATGGCAGCCTTTTCAGTCATATAAACAAGAATTCTATAAAGGAGGTGGTTCATTGTTTCATCTTTAGTAAACGCTTTCTCCTGAATTCAGAGCGTGGGAGGAAACTAGAGAACCCAGCGGAACCCACACGGACACAGGGAGAACATCTGAAGCTCCACACAGATCGTAACCCCAGCTCAGGATCAAAGCGGGAACCCTGGAGATGTGAGGCGACAACGCTGCCTGCTGCACCAGCGTGCCACCTGCTTCTTGGCTGTAGACTTTATTTCTGCTGGTTAATGCTTTCACTTACAGAGAAATTCAATCCTGCTTCTGACTTTGCTGCATTCTGAGATTTTTTTTTTTTTGCTCACCATGGTAGTAGAGAGTCGTTATTTCAGTCACCAAAACTTTCCTGTCAGCTTGAGCCAGTCTGACACTTTTCCTCTCATCAACAAGGCATTTGGTAGAACTACCACTCACTGTTTGTGTTTTTCTGTGAACACGCTAGAGACTGTTGAAAATCCCAGACGATCAGTGATCAGTTTCGGAAATACTCACACCAGCTAATCTGGCGCCAACAACCAAACCACTGAGATCACACTTTTTCCACATTCTGATGTTTAATGTGAACATTTAACTGAAGCTCTTGACCTGCATCTGCATGATTTTATGCTTCTGCCACATGATTGTCTGATTGGATAATTGCATGAATGAGCAGGGGTGCAAGTGTTCCTAATGTCTTGTTTGGTGTTGCTAGCTATTATATTTTAGAGCTGAAAATGTATCTGGTGCCATCTAGAGGGTGTATTTTTGCTCTGATACACCTCTTCACCTCTTCTCATCCGTCAGCACACATGGAGGTGACAGACCTGAGCTCTTCGGCTAGACATAATGAAATGATTGAGATTCTCCAGAGACACACGCAGGGAGTTTAACTGCTCTCATTGACCTGAGAGAGCTTCATTTATGAGCTAACGATGCTTTTAGTGGTCTGTTTCTGGCATGTATTACCGTCATGCTATGCAGCAGGTACAATTTAGAATAGAGCAGGATAGATAACGTAATGTTGGTCTAAAATCAAACTAGTAGTATTTCTTTTAATAAGCTCGAACATTCCTATTACTGCGTCTGAGCTCTAACCTATTATTGATGCTAATGGAATGGAAATTGGTGCTTATTATAAGCATGTTTGGGCTGATTGTCCATGATTTGTTTAGCGCCTCAGCAACATTGACTCTGTAAACCACTCAGAGTGAAGCAAATGCAAAACTCTAGGGGAAAAAAAAAATCTGACTCATCACAACAGACATTATTAGATTTAATGAAATCTCATTGATCTTTATCCAAAATCCAAAATGCATTATGCATTATGCAGATTGGAACAAATGAACTTGTGAATGTCCTCTTTTTTTTTTTTTTTTTTTTTTTTTTTTTTTTTTTTTTTTTTTTTTTTTTTTTTTTTTTTTTTTTTTTTTTTTTTTTTTTTTTTTTTTTTTTTTTGGTTAGTATTTTACTGAGTGTTTCTTTAAGCTTAGGTATTATCAGTCCTTGTGTCACGGTTATGTGTTGCACAGTCATACAGAGGTCACTGGGTTTTCAGGTACAGCAGAGACCACTGCACTCCAGAACACTGAGTAATCATTTCAAACACACACACACACACACACACACACACACACACACACACACAGGTTTTATCACTGAAATGGCATTTACAGGGCTGAGGGAGAAGTGAAAAAATGAAGGGAAGGGAAAGAAGAAGCCCTTTCTGTTTGTGAGTGCACCTCACATGATGTGTTTAGATTTGGCTTACCAGTCTACTTCGTCTGGATCACATTTTATTGCCAGTTCAAGGTTTGGGTGAGGGGAATGATGGACTGTTCTGTTCTCCTCTGTTGTGCTTCTGATGCACTTTTATTGTAGCATTGCTGACAATTGTTCTTGAGCAATGGCATGCTGCCAAGTGCAGAGTTATCACCCCATATGAAGCCCCTGAGCTGTGACGTTTGTTAATTTTCCAGCTCTCTTGAGAATACAATTGTTCCCTTTCCATCTTTATGCCTCTCTCACTCTTTCTCTCTCTCTCACACACACACACACACACACACACACACACACACACACACAGACTGTCCGTCGTGGAGATGAGTTTAGCAGGCCCATGTTTGCACAGGATGTGGTTCTTGCCCTGTGCTGCACACCCGGCTCTCGGTCCCATGCCAGCTGTTAGCTTCTGCTCCTGCGACTTGTGGAGTGTTGACATTTTTACACACATGCAGATGCCACAACACTCATTGGATCTGATGTACTAAACCTATTAGCACATGTAAATTAATTCCCCACTGCAGAATTGATTCTGAACGCCAGTAACGATTTTAAGTATTTGTTGTTCACCAGTCTTCGAATAGGTGACAGATGTATTTACCAGCCACTCATTTTTAATCACATCCGTTTGCATGGATGGTGGATGGTGGGAAAGGCAGAAGAAACTATTACTAACAAAACAGTCCAAGCATTTACAAATACATGCTTAATGAAAAAACAAGATGCTTAAGGAAGTTTGTTTTACTTAAACTTGCTTGATGATAGCTTGTTAAACAGTAGGCTTCAAATGTCTTAAAACTCGTTAGAGTTGGCCAACCTTCAAATAATTTATTCAGTTTCGTTGGGGTTTTTTTTGTTTGTTTTTGTTGTTTTTTTTGACAGAAAATCAGTTTCAGTCAGAGAAGGTAGATAATAGAAAACAGCCCAGTGAAAAACTGTAAATAATATAGCAAGAATGAACACACTTCTCTGTTGTGGATTTAAAAAAAAAAAAAAAAAAAACAGACCTTGCAAGCAGCTCCAGTACAGCTTTCACACAAGCAGACATGACTGGAATAAACCAGAATTACGATCAATACTAAGACAAAAATAAGCGGAAAGTAACTTTCCAAATACACTGGAAGAACACTTACAGTTGATTAAATACAGGGGATATTACACAAGCGCCAGAGAGAAATGAGAAACTGCATTGTGTTGTCTGGAGGAAGCATCCAGAAACTGCAGTAAAAGTTATTCTCAACCAATTTTAGGATTAAAATGATTAGAGAACACAATGAAAGATCCATGTCACTGTTGGCCTCTCATGCCTTGCTTGTGAACGCATGAAACATGCAATTCCCTAGGAGCAGAGGAAAGAATTCCCAAGCATGCTACTTTAGCAGCGTCTGCTAAACAGGTCAGCCTGCAGACTATATCACTCCCTGCCTGTGTGTGAAAGGACTGTTGCTGTAGATATTTTATCTGATTGTATATCCAGGATTATATTATTAGGGATGCAACCAAGTAATTTGCTCAAAAATGGTCAAAATCTGCACTAGCCAAAAAAGGAAAAAAACAAATTTTGATCTAAAATATCAAATAGATCTACAATGAATTGTCAAATCTGAGACACATCATGATTATACGCTGTTTTTTGTTTTTCTTTCTTTTACACCGGTCAGTGCCCAGACACAGTCAAATACTTTGAGCAGCAGCAGATTAACAGTGAAAAAACGTTGGCCATGTGGAAATTAGACAACTGATACACTGTATAAAAAAGGATTATAGAAAAATATAGTTATATTTATGTCTCCGAATTATGCACTGTGGAATCTCTTTTAAAAATCCATTGTTCAAGTGAGTGTTTCACATTTGCCACTGCCAGCAAGCAGTTCCCGACTACACAGCTGATAAGATTCTTACCCCATACTCCCCTTGAAGGTAAATTGGTGGAGATACTCGCTTTCCTGTTTTTTAAGGCTATTGGTACTGGATGATTAAATCGTTTACTGTGATTTTAAAAATGGTAGATTGCAACCTGGGAAACAATATCACACAAGCCTAGTTAACGCTATCAGTCCATTTGGCTGAGGGGCAGATTGGATGTTTGTCGTCTTTCCCTTTAATCAGCTAATGCGGTCTACCACAAAAAGCCATAATGTGTGTCTCTTTGCATTTCTTTGTCTCTCCAATCCTTCCTCCCTCTTCCTCCCTCTGTCCCACCCTTGTCTTTGTATGATCCATTCTTCACTGAGCTCTAAAAGCGCTTTTCATTTGCCTAAATGTTGGCAATGGCGTCAACCCTGCCCATGCCTTTAACTGACCTATGTCTGTCACGGCTGCGTGCGAGCAAACAGACCTCATTTGATATCATCGAAAAAGGCCTTATTCACTTCAGATGGAAAAAAAACAGAAGTCTGGTCAATATACGACCTCCTCGAAGTTGTCCTCCTACCAGGCCACCCTCCTTCCACACCCACAGGGATAATGTCATCAGCAAGCTGCTCCAATACTTGTCCATTGTGGTCCTACACTGCTCAAGTTCCAGCAGGATGAATCATAAAGCATGACATTTGTGGGCCTTTTTTTCTGTCTGACAAATCACTCTAGAAACACTTGAGCCCTTTTTCTCCAGCTCAGTGACGTTTAGACCAACTGGCAGCAGCAGTCCATGGGGGAAAGCATTGATTGCGTTCTGAGAGGAGCTTTGAAACTCATTTCCATGTACCGTATATCGATGAAATAATACAACACGCAATGTTTTATGTCTTCATTGAAGTGCTGCAATGCTCTGAAATTCTATGTATGAAGTATTCTGAATCCTGCTGTTTTTTGTTTTTTTGTTTTTTTGAAACAGAAAGAATTTTAAAATGTTTTTTTCCTTGTCAAACTGCTTTGCTGAATCTTCATTTTGTTCCATGTACAGAAAACCATTTAAAAAAAAAAAAAAAAGATGATTCTTTATGGATAATTTAACCAAATGTTCACTTCAGCCTCTTGCACACCTTTACAGGATTTTAATTGGTTAATGTGAGGCGGTTGGTTTCCGGATGATTAGAGAAAGAAGCTGAATAGCTGTGAAGTGCAGACAAAGGGAAAAGTAAATGAAATCAGGAGAGTGAAATTAAGTTTGACTGGAGGCTTTCCTTTCCTCCAGTGTCTCATTACACAGTTGCATATTTGACATAACGGTTGTGTGAAATGGGATTTGATTATTCAGATATTCACACACACACACAGGCAGGTCTGTTGGAGTGAAAGCCTAGAGGGCCAGGATCACTTAACACGGTATGATTGAGGAGCTCTGCATGAAAAGTTGGCTTTAGAAAGGTTAGTATTGCTGATGTGAGAGATATTCTTTAATCTTTTTTTCTTACCAGGGCAAGGAGTTATTTCTGACCAGAAAGTGTTTTTCCATATTGAACAGTTTGTCTTTGTTGATACTTATATTATTAGTACTATAATTACTATCTGTAAATCATTCATTAATATCAGACTAATCAAGTAGCTTTATTGTTCAGATTTCCGAATCAGAATCTCTTTATTTTGTAAGTATGTTACCCATATGAGGAACTTGTCATATCGTGTGCACACGTGTATGATATGTAACGTATTAAACAGACCAGACAAGGAAAAACATTTGGTTCAACATGCATTAAAAATTTGTGCCAATATTACAGCACATTAGCTCATTATATATATATATATATTACTAGACACTAGTTTTCAGCTATCAGGACTCCGATGTCCAAATTTCTTTAAAGCCATGATAAGTCTCTCTCAGCTTTAATCTCCACAAAAGTAAATTATATTTGTGTTTTAAATATGCTATTATTTAATAGTAGAATATTATTTTTCTTTTTAACAATTGTGCGCTAAAAGGACATCTCCTTTTTACAATACACAGTCTCGGGGGGAAAAAAAAAAGCCTCAGTGCCTCAACCCTAAGCCCATGATGATAGTAGCAAAGAAAAATCTAGCATGGCGCTTAGGAGGAAACCTGTGGAATGGGTGGATGCAGTCATACACTGACCAGCAATTATTGAATTATTCTTCATTTTATGGATATAAATACATGGTCAGTGATACCAGTGCAGTAGTTATCACTACAACCATTACAGTGAAGGTGTAGGTAAAGGAGACAGGTTAGTCTTAATCTGCAGTCAGACAAGGAGCTCAGGACGGGAAGAGTACGATCCATTTGGGGAAAGAAGGGCGTGGAGCTCGCCGGGTAGTGCAGGAGGTTGTGGGCCTCAGGATGTCATGATCATTAATAGGCCTAAGTCACACTGGTTAGTTCTGGGAAGTTGCTCCTTTCTACTCCTGCCCCAGGTCCTGCCGGAGTAAACACTCAGCCATGGATAATGAGACAGCTGGGACAGACCGATTATTTCCATGATTTCCCAAGCGTACTCGGTGCTGCTGTAACTCTCACTAACAAACTCTTTTCGTACCAGTTATTTTTTTCTGATTAATTCACACTAGTGTGTGACAAAGCAACAGCTGACCATTAATTTTCATCTCCGTGCTTGACATGGAGCTGTTATTTCAGCAACAGGCGACAAAGCAACAGCATCAAGTGACAATCATTTGAATTGAGGGTTTTTTTTTTTTCTCCCCTCCCATTTTTTTTTTTTGGCCAATTCCCAACCACTAGTTAGCTCTTCTGTCATACAGCAGCTACCAAAGACAAATACAAACAATTTGCTCAAATGATTCCTTGGACAAATCTTATGGCATATTTGCACTAACATTTTTTTAAAATTCAAACTTTCAACTTTACTTCCTAGTTACATTTAGCTGATGATGCTATTGTTCTCTTCTCTCTCTTCTCTTCTCTGCTGATGATGCTAATAGGAAACTTAGCACATAACATGTAATACAAACAACCAATTTTTACCCTGATTAGTGCATTATTTAAGTTGTGTTTAATTAGGTAGCTTTAAAAGCTATATAGTGACTACCATTTCTCCTCTGAGCTTAAAAAAAAAAAAAGGTACACCCACAAGAGACAAAATACAAGCAACACAAGCGACTTGTCACGCGCTATTATGAATGTAGAGTTAGACATGAAATTATTATCAGCCCTGGATTTTTTTTTTTTTTTGTAGCCTCCTCCATTGATGGCTTCCCCATGTCTCTTCAGTGCCTCTGTTCAGCTCTACATGAGTGTAACAGCATAGGATTATTGCTTAGTGCCCACTGTGCAAAAGCCCAGCCACTGTAGCCAAATAAAAGAACATTTTCACTAATCGACTTTTTTGAAAGCTACTTGTGAAATAAATCAAATCTTTGAAATGAACAGTCTCCTTCTCGGCTGCGGATATGTCCTACCAGGCTCAATGTCGGTCAGTAAAAATGAACGTTTTGTCACTTTGGCATAGAGTCATAGAGGCCAGCGGTCACGCTTCACGCTAAATCTGTCCTGGAGGATTTAATTATGACTGGACCAAGGGTGCTAGCAGTAGTCAGCAGGACACTTCACTTGTGAGTCCATCACTCTAGTTCTGTCAGTCTGAACAAGTTAAAACATGTCCTTTTCCTGTGAACGTAAGAGGAATTGGCTAGACCTGCTGCCTCGTCTAGACCTAATCCAGATGCACCCCAAACATGGCGTTAGAACATTCTCCAGACGTGTAATGAAAAAAGTGTAGGGGCAATTTATTTTTTTGACAATGTGGTTAATGTCTTAGGCATAGTTTCATTTTTTTTTCTTCTTTTTTTTTTTTTCTTACGGTGCTAAGCAGAGCGAACATTGACTGCTTTTAGAAACATACAAGCAGGGAGTCATTAACCCTCAACTGGCTGAAAATAATTCAAGGAAACATTGCTTCTGTTGTTCTGGCTTATTGGGCTGCATTTAGCCTCCAAGGAAAGAAAAGAGTGATCAGTGTATACACATTAGATTCTCTCTACATGCTAAATTTCACTATGAAATGGCTGAGAATAGATACAGTAAAGTTTATTTCAGAGTCATGAGTAGGTGTGCATATTAGGTTTGTGCAGTACTGATTTTTCTCTCCTCGATTTAATCGTCCTTAAAAAATACAGGGAAATGAGCATTTCCACCGTTTCGCGTTTAAGGAGAGTAGGGGAGAGTGTAATCATATTTCCAGCCGTGCAGTTGGGAGCTGCTTGCCGGCAGCAGCAATCACAGAACTCAGCTGGATGGTGGAATTTTTAGGGGATTCTACAGTAAACAGTCAAAAAAAAAAAAAAAGGTCCATTTTTATAACCCTTTTACAGATTGGTTGTCTGATGTCTAACCAGCACAGGAGAGTCGGTTATTTATGGTATTTAATCACTTTCTAATCATCATCTCCATTAACATTATTAGCTGACAACCCTATACTTCTCTAAAGTTAGCTGTGTCAAAAATAGATGAATAGATTTTATTTCACATTAATGAACTCAAGATATTCTTCATTTACTGTGACAGAAAAGCAAAAGCAAGTCCAGTGAAGAACATGTTAGCTTGTGGAGCTCTGTTGGCAGATCTAGTAATATAATCAGAGTAAATGTCACTGGCTATCATGGCAGTGTAAAAATCATATAGAGATGTTTGCTACTGGCACTAAAACGACATCTCCGAGGGATCATCTGCGTGGAACACTTTAGCACCTGCCTTCTGTGCTGATGAATATTTTATACCGAAGCGTACTCATGAAATTCAGCTGCTCAGCCTTGAAGTGTAAACAAGTACCATTGGTCTAAAAAATAAATCAGTGCTTAATATGCTAGTGATTAGTAGGTTGTGAGTTCAGATCCTAGGGCTGTTAGTGAACTGCCCTTGAACAACACCCATAAGCCTGAGCTGTTTTTGTGGATTGTAATAGTCTCAGTTGTAAGTTGTTTTGAATGAAATGTGCATCGACATGTAAATGTAAAAATGCCCAATGGTTTGTGAGTCACCACACCTCCTGCTGATCTGCCCACGTTTTTATTGAAACGAATGGTGCTTGCAGGCGAAACAGTCAGAAGCAAGAATAATTCTTGCAATGTGCCCTATCTTGAGTGTTGGACTTCCCTCCCTCCGCCCTTCCGCTGCCCCTCACTGTGACGAGGCCGCTCAGAAGTAACCAGCCGCCAGAAGCCGTGGGCTAACAGAATGAGCTTCTAATCCTATCAGCAGGCCAGGCGCTGATAAATGGCTGCGGATGCAGGGCAGGCATTCATGGGACACTAAGCTCTGCTCCAGCGGCTCCTCTGTAATTCAGCTCGAGCCTCAGGCACATTGTCCCTACCATGTCATTACCTATGCAAAGCAATATTCAGATTTTAATCTCAGGTAAATTAAACATTTAAAAAAAAAAAAAAAAGTTGACTTCAGTGAGCAGAACCCCAAGGCATGCATTACTATTAAAATAAAGCCTGGATGTAAAATACACTGGCTTTCCTGAGGAAAAATGTCTCGGAAAGAAAGAGTATCTGTCTTCTTATATTGACATTCTCAGGACTATTATAGACATGGAAAATCATTACATCTAATAACCTGTACTTTATAATCATCATGGGTGGACAGATTGTAGATGAATATAGTCTCCTGCTGCCAGCATTTCAAATCAGGTAGTCCAGGTAAACGTTTTGGTAGCTTATCTTTCTTTTGTTTTTTTTTTGTTTGTTTTTTTGTTTTTTTTTTTTTTGTTTTTTGAGTGAGTGAGTGATTGCGATGATATCTTTGGCATCTGGTGTTTCTTTTGTCATTATAGTGTTTTCACATGTCTGTCTCACATTCTTTCCGTAATCTGCTCCCATTGTGCTTTTTAATAGTTTCTGTGCTAAAATTGGTTGTGCCTGGAAAAAAAAAAAGAAAGGGACGCTTTTTGATGTTTCCTACAGATGACACAATGCATTTTCTAATTTGGCTCTGTTGCTGGTACCTTGTCATCATTTGTTTTTCCAGTGTATTTCAAAAGTTATTTTCCATTTATTTTTGTCACAGTAATGACCACACGCTAACCCTAGCATTATTCCTCCTTCCTGCTTTGCAGATATGTGGTTGATTAGGCATGCCTAATGCTCGCTACCGTGTTTGTGTGTCAGAGTGCAGACTGGCGTACTGAGCAGCTCTTGTTGAATCTAGCCACCAGTTAAAATTGAGCAAACAAAATTGAAACTTTAAGAGTCTCACAGTGAGGCAGGGACTCCACCGGGTTTCATTAGGCACTATATGGCCAAAAGTATGTGGACACCTGACCATTACACCCACGTGGTTCTTCCCCAGACTGTTGCCACAAAGTTGGAAGCACACAGTTGTACAGGATGCCTTTGTATGCTGTAGCATTACAGTTTACCTTCACTGGAACGAAGAGACTCAAACCTGCTCCAGCGTGACAGTGCCCTGTGAACAAAGCGAGCTCCATGAAGACATGGTTTGCCAAAAGTTGGAGTGTCCTGCACAGAGACCTGACCTCAACCCCACTGTACACCTTTGGGATAAACTGCACCCCAGGCCTCCTCACCCGACATCAGTGCCTGACCTCACTAATGCTCTTGTGGCTGAATGAACAAATCCTCCAAAATCTAATGGAAAGCCTTCCCAGAAGAGTGGAGGTTATTATAACAGCCAAGGGAGTGGGAGCATATATGAGTGTGATGGTCTGGTGTCCATATAGTGCGAGTGGACACTCTGTCCAGCCTTGGCAAACCATGTCTTTATGGTGCTCGCTTTGTTCACAGGGGCATTGTCACGCTGGAACTTGTGCGCATTAGTTCCAGGGACGATAAACCATAATGCAACAGCATCCAAAGACATTCTATACACCTGTGTGCTTCCAACTCTGTGGCAACAGTTTGGGGAAGGCACTCATATGGGTGTGATGGTCAGGTGTCTGCATACTTTTGCCCACATATTGTAGTTTGGTTGTCCGGGATTAGAAATTGATACCCCCCAGGCGCCCGGATTTCTGATTTGTCTTGAGTTTCAGGTGATAAAACTCAGCTTGGGGAATAATGCATCTTTTTGTGTCCGTGCGCATCTGCTGATGTGCACCCAGTGTGTCTAGGTCACTGGAAATGACTGACTGTCTGTTTGTGCTAAAACATTTTTCTTCATACATGGTCCATGCTGAGAACCAGATGGTTCTTTAGATCTCCACTGATCATGCTGGAACTTCCTATCTCTACAAACCTGTCCTCTGTCAGGCATGACTTTTGACTTGACCTATGTGCATCAATACCAATACCAATAACATGGCCATGCATGGACATCTACAAACCTTTTTCTCCATGACCTTCTGACAAAGTGTTTAATGGAGGAGGTACCCTAGAAGGCTGTTTCTGCACTCCAGTTATTACGATACACATTCCCTGCTGTAGACGTCTTTCTACTTCACTTAGTGGAAACAAATTTGAATTGTCTGAAGTGTTACTGAGAAATCACGAAGGCGAAAAAGGCATCAGAGTAAAAATAATTTCAGCTGGAACAGCAGTGTTCTAAAAGTAAATAACTGTGAAATAACTGTTTCATAAGAGGATTAGGCACAAGTGGCCAGAAAAAAATGACATGGAAAGTGTGTTTGAGTATCTTCATTTAGAGAGTCCTTGATATTGTAATATGAACGATTTTTTTTTTTTCCATTTGAAGCACACATGCGCTTCAGCCCATTTTATAAATTAGATCTTCTTGTGAGTACCTGATTGCATCCCCCTTTTCTAATATGTGGGATAAAAACCATTCAGCACTCATAACTGCTATGTATTTGTTTGACATGTTGATTGGTTTGCAAATTCGGAATTGGAAATCACCCTGGAAAACAAATTTCAATTTAATTCAACCCAGCCTCAATTCCCCTTCATATTTATATATGGCCTGATCATTTTTAATTAGGTCGTGGTTGGAGAGAAGTAGGCCATTCCTCATTCCTCAGCTCAAAAGCATAATGACAGACCTGATCAATAACATTGAGACATGGATGCTCTCTCTGTCTCTGGAGTCTTTTTTTTTTTTTTTTCCCTTCCTTTCCCTTTTTGGGCTGCACTCAATCACATCTTATTTCCTAGAGCTGGTGAAAGCCCTTGGCTGGTGCAAGGCCTCATGTTCTGGTCCTGACACGGTAATGGGACCTGACAATGTGCTCAAATGTCACCTTTCTTTGTTACTCGTCCAGAAAACCTTACCAAGTGTACTCCTTAGGTTCATCCATCACAAGCGAGTTGGCATCTTTTAAGCCCCAGCCAAATGACCCTCCAAGGTCTGTTCTTGTTCAGAATGGGAAAACAAATGGCTGGTGGTTTCAGTTTGCATACATTACAGATTTCAGAGTGTTTCTGGGTAGTAGGGTTGTTACTGCGACAGAGTTTCACATTGTATGATCAGACGATTATCTCACCATTAACGTTTAATAAAAAAAAAAAATTAAAAAAAAAATGCATTTCTGTCTATTGCGTCAACCCACTATTCTTTTTACCCAATCAAGATCTTTACTTCAGCGTTTTTCCTTTTGTGTTTGGCTGCATCTTCCCAAAATTTCACAACCACCTACACCTACACCTCTGGACTAAACCATACTACAGTAACCTCGGTTTCTCTGCGCAGAGGACACAGTGGCACTGCAAACCCTTTGGCTGTGTAATCCGCTACTGTTGTAAACGCGTTACACTGCTACCTCTGCTGTCGCTCCTAGAATGTTTGTAACTTTAACATACACAGCATCTATGAAATGCTCAGAAGAACATGACGTTGCTGACCCAAACTAAACAAAACAACTACTGTATTTTGCTAAATAGCGCTGCACATAGCAGAGATAGTTTGATTTTTATTTTTGTTTTTGTTTTTTTGGTTCAGCGTGCCATCTTTCCTCACAGCCACACTCTCATTCAGCTTCTAACACCGACGTGATAAATAATTTTCACGCTACGATTGCTTAACACCGTGATGTTTTTAGCCTAGGTTATCATAGCGTGTGAATTTCACGCTAACGAGTAGTCATGTAGCATCAGTAGGCTGCTGATACAACACTGTCCTGTAATTTCTCTTGAGAAGAACGATTGTTGGACAGACGTAAATTGAGTCATTTTGAAGAGCACTTTTGCTCTCCTCCCTCATTCCCTCCATTTCTTTCTCTCTCGGTCAGTCCTCTGCATTCACTCAGACCAGCTCTGGCATGCAGACGGAGGGGCTGTTGGTTCTTTCCAGCTCAGCTCTCAGTACAGAGCTTCTTTGTTCACCGTGCCCACTGCCTTACCCAACATGTTAAACATTTTCAGCCAGCACTATTTTTGAAGCTCCTGTCCTTTTTTTTTTTTTTTTTTTTTTTTTTTTTTTTTTTTTTTTTTTTTTTTTTTTTTTTTTTTTTTTTTTTTTTTTTTTTTTTTTTTTTTTTTTTTTTTTTTTAATAAATACTGACATCTGTGGTGGCTTTATTCTTCTAATGTAGCTCCAGTTTGATGCTTGATGGGGGGGGAGGTGCAAAGTGACAAGATGATGGTGTCCACTTTTTTTCTTTAGAATGATCTTGGTGTGTATTTGTGCCAAATATAGTATAGTGTATAAGTATAGTGCCAAAAGTATAGAGGCAAACCTGACTACTTGCTTTAGTGATGCCCTTTTTCTTAATTTATTTTCATTTTCATCCATTTTTCAGCAGACTTTCAGTGTAATGAGTCAGCCTTTGATGCATTATGAGATGAATTAGCCTGCCTCACCTGCGTGGCTCTTACAACTATGTGAGATTAATCTCCCCAAATTTTTCAGAAATATGATAGTAACCGTTCACATCACTGATAACTTAAAAACGCTGTCTGTGTCTGGGGAAACTAAGATCAGGATGACGGAGCACATGCATTATCTCCAGATGTTCCCATTACCTTAATTTGTTAGTAGAGAAGTTATTATTACATGATTGTGAAGAGAACCAACTTAAAAGTTCCTTTGGTTTTTAATCATCACAGCATCGATGCATTACCGCTCCAGGGTCAGTGGTTCGATCCTGAGCTCGGGTTACTGTCCGTGTGGAGTTTCGCATGTTCTCCCTGGGCCCATGTGGGTTTCCTCTGGGTACTCAGGTTTTCTCCCCCCCCTCCAATAACACACACGTGGAGCTGGTGACTCAAAAATGCTCATAGTTGTTAATGTGTGTCTGCATGATGCTCTGCGAAGGACTGGTGGTCCATTCAGGGCGTATTCCCACCTCACACTCAGTGTTCCCGGGATTGGCTCTGGATCTTCAGTGCTCGGATGTATTTGCGCTGAGCTGTGATACAGAGTGTAACAGAGTAACTGCTTATTTTCCACAGTTTGTGAAAGCTAATATTTGTGTTGCTGATATTTGCCGCTTAATCTCTATTTGCCTACTTAACAAGACTCCACTGTTTAATCAGTACTATTCGGGTTTTGGAGGACTGATGCATCTGTTTCAAGTGATGTAAGCTTTTCAGCTGAGCTGGCACAACGTTGCGGCATGATAACGAGGACACGAATTATCCTGCTTAATGTGTAAGCGTGAATAGCTTATATCATTGGGCCTCTGCTGGCACCGAATCCTCCCTGATCCTCATCCCAGTCTTGCTGTTCTTGCTCTAAGAAGGTGATAAGGACGCAGCAGATGAGATCTCCATGGGTATCAGTCCTTGGGAGGTGGTTGGCATGGATTGCCGTTTGTTGGCAGCATTTGCTTCTGGGAAGAGTAGCTTTGCTTTTTTTTTTTTTTTTTTCCCTTTGGTAGAAATCAGTTTGAAATGCACAAGATGACAGCATGCACTCAGACTAGTCTTTCCTTCAGCTAAAAAAACAGGGATTGCCAACCAATATCACTGCAGCATGCTATATACTTACTATACACCATACCTGTATAATTTCCTAGAATTATATAACACAATTCTTGTACTGCTAACACAATGTTAGGTAGATTTTTCAGTTAGAGCTATCTCAAATGATTTTATCCTCGAGATTCAGGTTTTTTTTTTAATTTTTTTTTTATAATTATATTCTTGTCCTGCACATCAAGTTAAATAAAATAGCTCAGGAAATACCCAGGAACTGAGTGAGCTTGTTGCTAGACTCAGGGGGAGTGTGCCTATTTCTTAATGAGCTGGAAAAGACCCAAAGGCCAGCAAAAAGCTGTAAAAGCAAAAAATGGCCTCATTTCGACACTCACAGCAGGTCTGTTCTTTACAGAGCTAACCTTTTCCAACTTCTGAGAGCTTTCCTCTGGCGACAATAAGACCAATCAGCAATCTTTATCAACTAATTATGCCTAATTGTTTTCGGAGACACTGGATACATTTTTGCAGATGTGCTCATTATTGGGGAGACTTTTGAGGCCAGTGAAGCACTTTGTCATTTCCGAAGGGGAGGCGCCACAGTTTTACAGCCATTAGCCTCCTTGTGTTTGTTTCAGCAGAAGGTGCTTCAGCACTGACTCATGCGGCATTTCTTTCTTTTTTTTTTTTCCTTTCTCTTTTTTTGTGCTGTTGTGATTACAGCAGACTTTCACCGAGTCTCTCTGATCATAGCCGCTTGCATTTCTTGGGGTTGTTGCCATGGAAACATGCCTCCGCAAGGCTTTTTGTGGGGTAGTGTGGTAAGCTTAACAGTTTTAGATCAAATCAGATAAGCCTTTCAGATAACCAAGCTGGATAATATCACAGTGTCAGTGATGTCTAGAGTAATGCTGTGTTTTGACTCCCTTCTGGCCTTGTGTGTGTGTGTGTGTGTGTGTGTGTTTTCCACTCTGTCTGCCTTGGCTCATTTGGTCCTTTTCATCCTTTCATATGTTGTTTCATGGTTGTCCTTTCAGATACTCTCAAAAGTTTCCATGCTATGCTGTGAGTAAAACATTTGTATACATTGTTTCTATATTTCTACACCTTTCTTCTTCACATTGGGAGTTGAGTTAAGTGTGTACAGGATTTAATTTTGAAATTGTGCACAACTATATTCTGACTTAACGCGAAGCTCCAGCCTTTAGCTCTATTCAGAAATCTAGTCTGATTTGAAAACCAGTGACATGAGAGTTACACGTATAGGGTGCGTTTGAGTAAAACAGAGTGTCGCGGTTATGTGAACTGAAATCGGAACTTCTGACATTTTGTTGTGACCACAATATATCAAGCTGAAATTCATGTTTTGCGCACTGAAAAATACACTGGGAAAAAAGGATGGATTGCCATTGAGGCAAATATTAATATACATCAATGACACTGTTAATGTATTAATAGTATTGTCCCTGTAAAGTCCGCAAAAAAGTGGTTTCATGCTAATTTTTGATGTTTGTTTATTTATTTATTTTTTCCAAAGCAGACATCAGAAGTTATGAATCCTTCAAACCATGAGCATGTTATCTTTACAGTAGAGTAAAGAGTTAAAACAAAAGCATTAACATTGTTTTAACTTTCAATAGTGAATTCAAAGCGTGATAAAGTCGCAGGTCATCACTTGCACATATTCCAATTTCATCTTGTGGCTTCATTAAGTTGTGTGCACAACTAACCATCGGAGCACCAATTAAAAAAAAATAATAATAAGATGCGGAATAAAAGGATGTGCTGGATCAAGTGCTATTTTGTAAATCTGAAAGCTTTACAATTAGTTTTCAGTCTGGTTTGTTCTCTTTTTTTTTGCTAGTCCATCAAATTTGATGTGTTTAAATCATTAATCCCTATTAATCTAACAAGAAGATGGCTGGGATTTGCTTTATGTAAATTTTGCTCGCGCACACAACAAGTTTGACAACCTTCTAAAACAGCTACTGTTAAACCGCTGTACACTGGCATACCAGCAAACTCGATCCTCGTGTTTTTTAATGATATACACATAGTAATAAATCTATGCTGAGCACACACAGATCTGTTATTGAAGTTGGGGGAAAATCTTTAGTAGAATTTAGGTATAATATCAGTAACAATGACATTAGAAGGACTAGTTTAGGGGTCGTCAAGTAGCAGTCTATGGTCCGAATGCAGATCCAGCAACGTATTGACTGAATCCTTGGAAAAAATACCGAAGCCGAGTCGATAGAAATATATAAATAGGCTGCAGTACAGCGACTCTAGTTTTCTAACCATGAAACATCGCAGCCTGTTGTGGGCAATTACATGCAATTATGTAAATGCTGTCGCTGAAGGCAGCTTACTTGAACAGAGACTAGCTACACGGCTGGAGACATTAGCTCTAAAGAGTTTTCACAGATTTTCACTGATATTTACTCTCTCTAGTCTGATCAGAAAACCAATGGCATGATTTATTAACCAAAAACAGTGAGAACAGAGAAGAGTGCCTTTAGCATGGAGCACCATGATGAAAAAAATCTAAGCACAAATATAAGGAATTGTATTATTTATAGCCAAAAAAACGTATCACTAGTGGTTAAGCATTAACAGCTAGCTGCTGTCGTCATTCAGTCATGTTAGTGTGTTGCTTATCCAGACCTTTGTCAAACTGTGTATATACTTACAGGTACACAGTATCTGAGTGTTTTGATATTTAATCACTGAAAGTGTTCTGTTTTGCCAGCACCGTGTTATATAACACTACAAATACTGTTGTAGCAGTGGTGCGCTTCCACCATTATCCACCGGAATAAAGTTCTTTATGGACTTGTGACATAACACTGATTTACACAAAGCTTCTACTTGGCTTCTTTGCGTTATTACTTTGGCGTGAGTTTACTTGAAGGGATCTGTTTCTCTCTGTGTATACACTTCACACAAATTATGAACCACGGCCATCTCTGTCCCCCTCCCCTTCTCTGTTTTTGTGTCTTAATATATTTCTTCTGACTGTGAGACTAAGCACAGCAAGGCATCAAAGCCTCAAACTGCTGCTGTGGAGGATTATAGAGTCAGTCATCAGCTCAAACCCACTGCCTGTGGCACAGAACTCAGCCCCAGGCTGGCAGTCAGCTTCCTTAGACCCCTTGGCATCAATTCAGAAAGACGAATTTCACGCTTTATTTTAGAGCTTTTACAGAGGATTTATGTAGTCCTAAAAATACAGCAGATTAACTGTGTTCAGATGATTAGAGGCTTAAATGGTAGCTGATAGTGTCGTTATTAAATAAAGATGAGAATCTCAATGGACCGATTTGATGTTGATTCATGGTGCCGCAATGTGATTATAAAGCCATTGTTTATTGACATTGATGGGTTTTTTTCTATTAGAGATAGCACTAATCTGATACCAAGGATTGGTTAAATATATAGTGTGTGTGTGTGTGTGTGTGTGTGTGTGTGTGTGTGTAAAATAAAAAAATAAAAAAAAAAGGTGGATTGGGATTGAATTTCGATTTTTTTTTTTTCCTCCCAGAACTTGTTCATTTTGTATTAAGTGAAGTGCTTCCAAAAATATTTTTAAAAAGTATAATTTTAAATCTTAGTAGCTTTTCAAGAAAAACAAAAAATTAATGTATAATTTTAAAGCTTAGTAGTTTTTCAAGAAAAAATGTTTTTAAAAAATATATAGCTTTAAAGCTTATTAGTGTTTATATACACCCATCAGCCATAACATTATGACCACTGACAGGTGAAGTGAATAATATTGATTATCTCGTTACAGTAGCACCTGCCAAAGGTTGAGATATATTAGGCAGCAAGTGACCAGTCGGTTCTCGAAGTTGATGTGTTGGAAGCAGGAAAAATGGGCAAGCGTAAGGATTAGAGAGACATTGACAACGACCAAATTGTGATGGCCAGACGACTGGGTCAGAGCATCTTTAAAACGGCAGGCCTTGTGGGGTGTTCCCGGTATGCAGTGGTTAGTGCCTACCAAAAGTGGTCCAGTGAAGGACAGCCAGTGAACTAGCGACAGGGTCATGGGCTCCCAAGGCTCACTGATGCGCGTAGAGAGTGAAGGCTAGTCTGTCTGGTCCAATCCCACAGAAGAGCTACTGTAGCACAAATTGCTGAAAAGTTAAAGCTGGCTATGACAGAAAGGTGTCAGAACACACGGTACATCGCAGCTTGCTGCATATGGGGCTGCGTAGCCACAGACCTGTCAGAGTGCCCATGCTGACTCCTGTCCACTGCCGAAAGTGCCTACAACGGACAGGTGAGCATCAGAACTGGACCACGGAGCAATGGAAGAAGGTGACCTGGTCCGATAAATCACATTTTCTTTTACATCATGTTGGAAGGCCATGTGCATCGTTTACCTGGGGAAGAGATGGTACCAGCATGCACTATGGGAAGAACGCAAGCTGGCAGAGGCAGTGTGATGCTCTGGGCAGTGTTGTGCTGGGAAACTTTGGGTCATGGCATTCATGTGGATGCTATTTTGACACATACCACCTACCTAAACATTGTTGCAGACCAGGTACACCCCTTCATGGCAAGAGTATTCCCTAAAGGCAGTGGCCTCTTTCGGCAGGATAATGTGCCCTGCCACACTGTAAAAATTGTTCAGGAATGGTTTGAGGAACATGACAGAGTTCAAGGTGTTGACTTGGCCTCCAGATTTCCTAGATCTCAGTCCAATCGAACATCTGTGGGGTGTACTGGACATCAAGTCCAATCCATGGAGGCCCCAACTTACAGGACTTAAAGGATCTGCCGTTAACGTCTTTGTGTCAGATGCCACAGCACACCTTCAGGGATCTGGTGGAGTCCATGCCTCTACGGCTCAGAGCTGTTTTGGCAGCAAAAGGGGGACCAACACAACACTAGGCAGGTTGTCATAATGTTATGGCTGATTTGTGTGTGTGTGTGTGTGTGTGTGTGTGTGTGTGTGTAAAATTTGAAAGCTTAGTTTTTTAAAGAAAAATATTGGATGAGTATCGACATCGTCTGATACTCAAGGGTTCGGTATCGTTATCAGAAAAGAAAAGAAAAATGCCATGTCTACATTATGATTATTTTATATTATATTTACTTGCATTTAAAACATCATTTGACTTAATTCTTTACAGCTTTATTCATACAAAAAACATTTCATATCACTGTTTAAATAATATAATCATTTCAGAATGTTTGTGTTTTTAAGGGGGTTTGAATAAGATCCACATTCTGCCTAAAGTAAGGCTACTGAAACATATCTCAGAATCAGAATTATTTTATTCACCATATACATTTGATGTTTGGACACAACACCGATACATTCAACACCGTTTACAGCACACATCACAGAAAACACAACACGCAGCATAATTACCATCCTAATATTGCACCTTAAGCAGAAACTGGTAGACTCAGTGGTACAGTTGTGATATATAATAAATAACAATAATATATAATAATGACAATATTTAATAAATAATAGTATATGCAATACAGTAATATATAATGATGATGAAGAACAATAACCACAACAACAATAATAATAATCATAATAATAATAATCATCATCATCAAGTATCTAGTGCAGGAATATAGGCCTATTTATTATTTAATTATTTACCAATTATCTGATGATGATAAAGTGATATTTCCTGTGAGTAATTAATAACAGACACTTACTACACTTTTTCTGAGGTGGAATTTCAGTTTATAGTGAAAGATTCAACAGCAGATCAATACTAAATCTTTTAGACAATTCACATTCAAATGCAATTTTAAAAATGACTTTGACAACCCTAGCATGTAATACATATTTTTATTGGAAATATTGCTACTGTTGTTTTTTTCCATAAAAGCAAGTGTGATTAAAAGTAAAAAAAAAAAAAAAAAAAAGAGTGTGTCTGGGAATTAGTTTTTTTTTCTCACCGCTATTATTAAATGAAGTTATTTTCTTTCTGCTTTTTTTTTTTTTTATTATGATTTCCACTTATCCTCTGAGTGTAGGATCTAATTCTGTGTATGTAAGTGTTTAAAGGAAGATGTCGCTGACTAACGCAGGACCCGGTGTGCAGTTCATCTTGATTTGCGGTTAATCTTCTCCTCCATGTATTTAATGAGCTTGAGCTTCTGCACTGATGTATTATTAGGCTGAAAGTCTCAAGGTTATTATCAGAGAGAAAGCATCGAACATATCCAGCACAACAGTAGGTAGGCCAATTTATAGTGGGTCGGGAACGCGGGGCGGGGATGGGGGTTGGTGTTAGGGGTACATTAGAGGGAACTAAATTAAAGTTATTTGTGTGTGTGGGAGGGAAAGGAATAATTGCAGATGTTGCACAGTTTTATGAGCCTCTTAGTCTTGTATAGAAACCACTACGATGTTCTGCTTATGCGTCGAATCACTGAAGTGTCTTAGGTAATCATATCTGCTATATATATATATATATATATCACCCCCACCCCCCAACTAAGGACTGTCTGAGTAGACTTCTTATAACATTGTGTCTCCACCAAACTCTCCAGACCAAAATACACAACAGATAAAATGAAAGCAAGCCAATTTTTTAAGCACTGATAAAAATGTAAATAAACCTCTGAAAGAAATAAAGAACAGGGTGGTGTAATGCGTGAAGTTTAATATTTTCCTTTTACAGCCCATCCCAAAGTGTTTTATTCCACACAGCAATTTGGCAACAGTTTACAGTTATAACTTTAACACATCGTGAGTTTAAACTGTATATTGTTGTATTTAATGTCGTGGAACATTCACGAGACAAGTTAGTTCTTGTTATCACTTACTCTATAGCTGCTATAAACTTTAGCTGTTAGTTGTTCCCTCGCCGCCCTTTGTTTTTCCTCGTTCTCGAAGTTATTAAGACAAAAACAACGCAGCATGTAGTGTTGCATAGAAGTTAGAAGACTCTTGAAGAAATTCCCATAGCAGAAAACTCACTGTTACAAAGTGCTGACACTGGAGACTCCTTCCATAAATGTTCAATAAATGTCTCCTTCCAGAAAGCTTCACCATATCAACGATTATGTGTTTTCTTTGTTAAATGACAACACGTTTTTGCATAGATCATGTGGAGCGTCTGCCTATATACGGGTCCCTGTTAGTGTAGAAACGATAACGTATTGGAACGAGTGCACTACTTTCAGAGCTGCTGTCATAGAAACTTACTCTACGTTTTAAGACTTGAGAATTTAAACAGCACTGTGGTATTAAACCAAAACGTAGCCTGCTATTACTAAATGGGCTCACTGAGAAAAGATTTTAGGAGGAGTGGAATGGCTTCCCTAATAACGATTGATTTCTTCTGTGCCTAGTTGTAATTTTCCAACGTTTAGGTGCACACTCCACAAACAGCACTAAATAGTGTTTAGTGTTTACCCCCAGAGAAGCCAGGCCCACTCCAAAATCACCGTGTAATGCACGTCTACTACTTTGGTACAACATAAATGAAAATAAAAGAATAAACGTTCCTCCGAGCCAGAATGAGATCAAGATGCACATGACTTCAGAAAGGAAATATTAAAGTCTTTGGTGCTTTTATGTGCAGAAAGTACAAAGTGTCAGAAAAAAAAAAAAAAGTCTTCTGTAGACTGGATGACATTCATCCCAAAGAAACATCGCTGTGATATAATGCTTCCTCGTGCGACTCTCAGCGTAGAGCATTATCAGTGACAGATGTTCAGGTTCAGGAACAAGACCTGACTTTTTTCCCCTGCTCTTCCCACACTCCAAGCAAGATGAAAGTGGCTTTTCTTGTTAGGAGAAGGGGGGAAAATCAAGCCGCCAGAGAGAGAAAATGGGGTTTCTTTTTCAAGTCATGTCTGTTTGATGTTCTTAAAGCGAAAGGGCTAACTGGTAAGCTGTTTGCATTTACATGCTTTCCTAGGAGCAGTCATGACCGCTGCAGGGGAAAGGATGCGAACCCGATCCCAGATCAGTGTAAAAGACTAACTACAACCAGGTCCGAAGTGAGGAAAAGTTTGAGGAAAAGTGTCTGGGGATTTGGAGAGTTAAAGTAGTGAGCATTCAGTCTGACAGCTCAGAGGAAAACGTCCAGCGTTTGATCTGAAGACGAGCCTGTTTTTTTTTTTTTTTTTTTTTTTTTTTTTTTTTTTTTTTTTTTTTTTTTTTTTTTTTTTTTTTTTTTTTTTTTTTTTTTGGAGCCTGAGAGCTAAAGTAAAGCTTTTGCTGTCTTGGCTTTGACTGAGCGTGTGTGTATGTTTTAAAGTGTATACACCGTTAGCAGAGCTGGCTTGGGGGTGTGTGAGGCCATCGGTGAGAACTTCATCCAGCAAACACAAAAACACTCACAGTGTTGGTGCACACATAACTAGGAAATGAACAACTTAACGTTTAACATCTTGGTACTCGACTGACTTTCTCCTCTAGGTCTAATCTAATGTTTGTTCCCTGTTACAATAACCTTATAGATAAGGAATTTGTTTTCAACAATCACAAATCCAATCACAGATGTTGCCCCGATCTTAATTTTAGTGGGAAAGTTCACCTTATTATACATTTGAGCAGTTCTAAATATTTATTTGGCAATTTCTAGTTTTGAGCAAATTCAGATAGTTTTCATGTCAAAACAAAGACCTATTTTTCTTTGTGATGGTCAACATATTCCTGTTGTGATTTGATCTATTATCGTCGGAATGAAACGAGGCAGTAGGCCATATTTGGTCTGCTGGCCTCGAGTTTGATGCTCTCCGGTGTAACTCCTTCATGCTGGTTTATAGTATACAGGAGATAAAATATATGAACATTTCAGACCATATGTTTCTTGGGCTTTGTTTCCAACCCCAAATGGTGTCAACAATGTATATGAATAGCCTGGTCTCACTCCCTTTCTCTGTCTTTTCTTGTTGTGTTTCTCAGCTCAGGAGTGTGTCAGTGTAAAACGGGAGTGTACGGCGACAAGTGCGACGTCTGCCGCCCGGGATTCTTTAACTTCAGCAGCACGGGATGCCAAGCGTGCCAATGCAACAATCACTCCAGCACCTGCGACAAACAATCAGGTGAGAACGTTCACACATACGCACACACTTTACCAAATGTTTAACGGCTCTGAGTGAAAGTTTACCATGAATACTTATATACAGAACGCGATTTAGTCGGAATAAAAGATTGTTCGTGTACATGCCTTGTTCGCAAGAGCGTAAACCAACTGGGCGTGAAATTTGAATTTATTTGAGGCTGATGGAAATCTGTTTAAAAAAAACCTGTAAAATAGAACAACAATTACCATATAAACTTTTAAACCTGACTCAATTCTGCAGTCCAGTGAGGAAGCAAAATTCATTTTAAGGTTTAAAATTATTTTTGAGGTCATGCAGGGTTGAAGGGCATCCAATTCATTTCAAAGCAGAATGTTGTGGGACTTGAACTGTTTCCCTCACCTTCTGTTTAGTAATGACATTTTGAGGACAGTTTACTGAGCCTGAAATAAAGACTTGTTAGGGCTTCCGAGTGGTTCAACAGAAAAGCATTCATCCTATTGTTGGGGGATTGTGTGTTTAAATCCTGACGATGCCACGGCCATTCATGGCTCGGAGTCCAACAGAGTCCAAAAACTCGTCTGGGTGGGAGGGATGGGAGCCGTTTCCCTCTTCCATGTTGATTAGAGTGACTTGAATTGCAGCTTGAAAAGATGTAGTGGTGGAATTGCACGTGTCCGCGCTCACCTTCCATGGCTGTTAGGTGTCATGCAATAGGAGAGAACTAAGCAGTGGGTGGGAACTGGCAAACAGAATTAGGAAACAGAACGTGTGAAATAATATATTAAATAAATAAATAAATGTATTAAGTAAATAAATGATTTAAGACATAATCACAACTAAAGCAGTTATACGTTGAAAGGAATCACAAGCTTCTTGCTATTGCTGATGATTGACATTAACTGCAGTTCCTCAAATGTGCATATATTTCGCTGAGTTTACAAATCAGTAGCCAGTTGTTTGGATTTATGGGCCAAACAGATTTAATGTCCAGGCTATTAGTTTTTAATACATAGTTGCCTGGAGGACAAATAGATTCAACAACCAGAGAATAAAACACTCCATATTGACTTTTGCAAAACAGTCACATTCATTTTTTTAATGTTAATGTGTAATGTGCTTCATGGTGGAGCAGCACACACTGGGGGGAAAAAAAGACTCATTGAATTTACTTGATGCGTAGATCCGTTTCACGTGATTGAATTGTGTTCCATTAACACTTTTTGTTTTCATACATCCAGCATGATTTGATCATGTATTTTCGAAGCCCTGAATAAAATCAAACTCTGCACTCTCATCTGAGCTGAAGGCCGAACTCAGATCACTGGCATTCCGTAAACATCCGTATTACTGCTGCACTATTCTACTGCTAATGTTCTAACTGCGTTACTTTAATACTATGGTTATAGCTCCAAAGTGCAACGTTCTCATGGGATTTCATAACGTAATTGGTTTACGTTAATAGTACGTGAATAATAATCATGCTCACTTTACGTAATTCAATCTAGTAATTAGAAACTCATGATTATGAAATCATGTTTCCTCATTATTTCATGACAAATTAAGGAGATAAAAGGTCTGGAGTTGATTCCAAGTGTTGCATTTGGTAGCTGTTCAAGGGAACTCTCAGTATGTGGTCTAAAGAGGTGTTGATGCAAGTGAAGGAGGCCATCATTAGGCTGAAAAAACAAAACAGACCTATCAGAGAGATATCAGAAACTTTAGGAATGGCCAAATCAACAATTTGGTGCATTCTTAAAAACAAGGAATGTACCGGCGAGCTCAGCAACACCAAAAGGCCTGGAAGACCACGGAAGACAACTGAAGTGGATGATTGTAGAATTCTTTCCTTGGTGACGAAAAACACCTTAGCAACATCTAGCCAAGTCAAGAACACTCTCGAGGAGGTAGGAGTATCATTGTCAGTGTCTACAATTAAGAGACACCTTTGTGAATGTAAGTACCTCAGGATGCAAACCACTCGTTACACTCAATACCAGAAAGGCCAGGATAGACTTTGCTAGAAAAGATCTAGAAAAGCCTGCCCAGTTCTGGGACTAGATGAAACCAAGATTAACGTGTATCGGAATGATTGGAAGAGAGGAATAAGAGAAGGAAAGGAAGGGCTCATGATCCAAAGTATACCACATCATTTGTCAGTTTTATGGCATAGGCATGTATGGCTTCCAGTGAAACTGGGTCAGTGGTGTTTATTGATGGTGTGACTGCTGATAAGTAGCAGGATGAATTCTGAAGTGTACAATGTACTTTCTGCTCAGATTCAGTCAAATACTGCTAAACTGATAGGAAAGCGCTTCACAGCACAGATGGATAATGACCCAAAACATACCACGAAAGCAACCTAAGAGCTTCTTAATGCAAAGAAATGGAATGTTCTTAAATGGCTGAGTCAGTCACCTGACCTCAGCCCAGTTGAGCATGCTTTTCACTTACTGAAGACAAAACTGAAGGCAGAAAGACCCACAAACAAGCAGCAACTGAAAACAGCTACAGTAAAGGCAAAGCATCTCATGGGAGGAAACTCAGCATTTGGTGAGTTCCAGTTCAGGCAGTCAAAGGATTTGCATCCAAGTATTAAATACAGTCCTTATATTTATAATTATATTAGTTTGTCTAATTAATTTTGAACCTGTGAAAATGGAGGGCCTATGTAAAAATTGACTGTGATTCCTAAATAGTTAATGCAGTGTGTGTTTGTTAAACCCACTTGAATTAAAGCTGAAAGTCTACACTTCAATCACGTGTCGATTGCTTCATTTCAGATCCATTGTGGCCCTGTACAGAGGCAAAATTATGAAAATTGTGTCAATGTCCAAATACTTATGGATCCGATCGTATATTAGTTTTATTCACTGGTATTCTTTGCCTCATAAATGTACATCTACACAAAGAACCTGCTGTAGCTAGAGACTACCTAAGTTGCAGAATTTTATACATTAAAAAAAAAAAATTTTTAGCCCTTGGATCACTTGTGTCCTCCTCTTATTTGATAGGAGCACCTACTAGTAACTGACCTTTGGTGCTTGTTTCAAAAAAGTAAAAGATTTTGACATACTAGACTTTAGTTTGTATTAATGCACTTATCTAGCTTGCCATATGTTACAGCGTTACATTAGCTACCACTTTATAGCCAAGTCAGTTTGGTTTTCAGGCAACCAGAACATGGGACTGGGTAGCACACTGGAGGTGTGGGTTAACTAATGGATTTATGATTTGTTCAAACTTACAGGAAACAGATTTTCAGTAAATGAGTTTTCTTCTTTATGAGGAATTCTTCAGATGTCTGTTGAGCAGGTAAAAGCTCTTTGTGGAAGCTTTGTTTGATTCATTTACCAAACCAATTATTTAGTCTCTCTAGTGACCACCACATCAGCCATCCTTTATGTATGTGTGGTTATAATACCTGCCGCACAACGAAGAGTTAATATAATTTGTGTTCACACAACACTGTGAAGCAGCACTAAGCACTTTCTCTCTCTCTCTCTCTTCCTCTCTCCCTCTTTCCTCACCCAGTCTGGCAGCTCTCTCTGAGCAGCTGCAGTCATATATTACACAGATTGCACTAATTTCACCTGACCTGCAATCAGCAGTAACAAATGAATTCATCTATACCACTACATTTCTCTGACGTTTGCTGCAGATTGCTGAAGACTCTGCCAAAATAATTTCCTCACGACAGTGTATGATGGGAGTTTATGAGCCGGTTTATTGTAGCACAACTTAGATGAAGCCTAATTTTGTGCAGTTTGCCTGTAAGCTGTTCTGCAACACAAGGCTGCACTCAAAGAGCTTTTATGTGAGCTAGTAAATCTTTTTGTTTGAATTTCTTTTGGATCAGACCTTCTTTGCTACCTGCTTAATGCAGACGTAATCTTTACAGCAGTATACTGTGCACAAATACATGTGTAGTACATGTGTAGCATTCTGTAGATCTTGAAGTTAGGGATGGATGTTAACTAGTGACTCTGGTTGCTTTTCAGCACCTGATTTATAATCAGGTTGTCGGGTTCCTCATTGAGAACAGCCTGCTGTGATGGTCTGTCCAACTTAATTGAATTCTCAGTGTGGTAGGAGAAGCGGAGGTTTTCCTCTGGAGAGCCTCGTACACTTTTTAAAGATTCGGACAAAAAAAGATTTTGAAAATATGGAGCATTGCACACTTTTTCCCCTAGTCTTTTTCTCCTAAGTGTTTGTATATTAGAAAAGTGGGCTAAGATGGTGCATCATACACATAATGAGTTTCATCAGGGCATTTTGGAAACAAAAAGACTATCTCTGTGGTTTGCTGCATGTACTGCATCCATGCGGTGTTTATATCTTTCTTCAACTCTTTGTTTCCTCCTACCTAGGAACAGGTGTGATGACTGCCACTTCAGCAAGGGTTTAAAATCTGAAGAATTTTCACCATAGACACTAATCAAGAGTCTATGTGAGTCTTTAAATTCTGGTTTTCTGATTACATCATTGGCACTACAGAACTTAGTGTATGTTTTCATGTTTGTAAACATGTTTAGAAATATTGCAAGACCTCCAGTCATTTTGGAAAAACACCGGAAGCCATGATATGTCACCAGATTACTCACACACAGCAAGTTCACTTTGTCATGCAGATGATCCAAACGAATGTCCATGTAGAGAATGTCTTATGTCAACTACAATTTTCTGCTCCTGATTGGGAGCATTGTTAAAGATTATAAGGTATTCATTTCATTTTATGCACTTTCTGTCTTTCATTTGCACTCCCTTTCTTCTGTCTTGCTTGCTATGTCTCTTCAGAGTGCGACATTGTCGTAAAGCCTCTTATCACAGACTTCCTTTAAAAAGGTAATGTGGGAATGAACGCATTTATAGCTGCTGTGCTCATTATCATAATTGAGCCATTTTGAGTCTTTGCCAAAATGTCTTTTTTAAGTGTATCTTTGTGGATAAGGAAAATACACTTTGAATTCCAGCAGCCAGTTGGCCACGCTGATGGACTTGCTTTCACGTTTTTCATTTGCTGCTGTGTAGATCCATTTTCCCCATCGGCGTACCTCCTACAATGTTTTCCCCTAACATTACCCATCCATTTGACAATACATTTCCCCCCACCAAGCGAGCATATAAATTGTCATTTGCGTTGAAAGCACGGCGAAATGTTCACGCAAATTTGGTGTGTCCTGGTGTCAGATACTGCTCGTTCACAGATACACAGTTCCACGCAGATGCACTCTGACTGCCAGCATCCGTGATTAGAGTGACACAGCGTGAAGTCACACTGTCTGGATCGATGCTGCAGACCTAATGGAACACACTTCTGCTGGCTCCAGTCACAGTATGTCTGCTCCTCTGATCGCCCTTGTGAGGGCAGGGTGGGTACTGTTACACCACTGAAGCACAATTTGAGCTTTTATCCTAGAAGGACATGACTTTGTGGGTAAAAGTGTGTGCATATGTTTGCAGTTTGTCTGCATGTTTTTAGCCCTTTGTGAGGAACATATGTCCCCATAATGACATAAATGCATAATAATGTTGACCTTGTTAGGGATATTTGGTACACAGCACTGGAGCTAGAGTCGGGTTTCCCCTCATTTACCCCCTCATTCTCTGTGTCAGGTCGGGTCCTTACTCAGTGTTTCTTTCTGAGTTTTCCCCACACTAACCCCTGTTTTACCAACTAGTTTGCTCTCTGGCTATGCATCGCTAGAATGGTTGAGTTGATAACCTCTCTGCACCTACAGCGCACTGCTTACATTAGTTGGATTACTAATACAACAGTACCAGACAGGAATTGCTTTTCCTTTTCCTCCATTCCCCTCTCATTCTCCTGCCAGTCAGTTTCCTCCTTGAAACCTTCCCTGAGTTTTCCACAGCCCCCGCCATTCTCAGTTCGAATGCACCTGAAGCACCCACTGTCTGCTCACTGCCTCAGTATTGATGATCTTAAAGATCTTAAAGAGGCAATGTCCGGTTCAAACATCACCTGCACTGACCGGGTGGCGATGCCATCTGGCCAATTTAGACTCTGATTCAGACTTTGATTCTGACCTAAATGCCGCAGGCTAAACAAATTGCTTGCCGTAGTTTTCAGCACATTCTGCTTTGCTAGAAACGTGTCAATTAACCCTTTGAAATGTACCCTGTGTGCCAGGGTCCCACTTTGGACTTGCTGCTAAAGAGGCCCTGGAAAGGAGAGTGCAGGTTGAAGAATTACAAAACCAACATAACCACAAAAAAAAAAAAAAAAACACAGCCACGTGGCATGTTTTGCTCACCAGAACAGCACACAGTATTGTGAGGGACAACCACTCAACTATGTTAGCTGTGCTTGATCTCAGGCCTGCCAGTTGGTTAGACAGTCGGAAGTGTGGATAAAACCCTGAGCCTAAATAGCTCCCCGCATCACCAGTAAAGGTCCTTGGGGAACAGAGGTTGGTGGTGGAATAATTTACAGAAGAAAACTTTGCTTTTTTGGGTGACTACATCAGATCAGTGGGTCCTGATCATAACATCACAAGGATACAAGCTTCAGTTCCACAGGATTGCTGCTCTGACCCAAGAAGTTCATTCCCTCTTGGACAGAGGCATGATCGAAAAAGTAGATCCTACGGTTCAGTACTTCTTGATTCGGAGGAAGCATGGTAGTTCCTGCCTGGTTCTTAAATGTCCTCATCTTCTGTAGTCAGATGTAATCCATGCCATGCAGTGACGAGACTGGTTCATACCAGTGGATATTCACAACGCTTATTTGTATTTTCCCATCACCCCATAACAATGATGCTGTTTGAGAATTGCCTTCCAGTTCATAATTCTAACCTTCAGCCTCTCTCTAGTCAGAAGTATACAGGTGTCCTTGTCTCCTCTGATAGCCAGTGGCATCACTAAAACTGTTTTGTTTTTTTTGTTTGTTTGTTTTTTTTTTTGTGGTCAGCTGACTCCTATGTCGGATACAGTTGCCATGTCTCACTGATACAATGTGTCTTTCCCCCTCTACTGCTGATTCTTCCCATTTTGCACAGATTTCAGGAATTAGGCTGTACTTGTGGCCATGCAGAAAGCATGGAAACAAAGTTTTCACTCTGCACTTTCATAATAAAGCTACCAAACTGTAATTTTCCACCAAGAGTACATCCTTAGTATGTATCTTTAGTATGTATCTTTTACATTAAAATGTTTTACTGATCTGTGATGTAAAATTAAAGCTGTTCTCAGTGGAAAGAGTGTGAGGTGACTAACACTTTTTCACTATAACATCAGATGTGCAAAAGCCTTAAAATGATCCTCATGAAATCACATCGAGAATATTGATAGCTTTGTGTCTGGCCCCTGATGTATTGGACCCCACAACATCTCTGCTTGAAGACATGCTGTGCTGCATTATCATCCCTGCTGTCTCACTCATCGCCGTCTCCTCCATAGAGGATATGAACACACACAGCAGCGCCACCTACTGGAGATTCTAGGTGCTAATGGCACAAAAAGACTGTCTAAAAATGGATTTCAGATCAGGTGCAGCTCACATTCCCCCCTGTTCATCTCCTCAGAGTGAGTGACACTTTTGCAGGAGTCTCAGGAAGTTTGATTTAGAGACCTCATTTGGCTAATGGAGCATAGGAGATGCACATTTAATCATTTGTGCGCACACACAGACCCACACACACACACACACACACACACACACACGCATATCTTGCCATTGACTATGCATGCACACACCACGCTAGATTGATTACTAATGCCTACCTCTGGTTTCCGGCTCGTCTGCTGCCAGTGTGTGTTGACTTGCCTTCAGCTCTGCACACCATAGGAAGTGTTTGCACAGCCTGCACACTGTGGACACCATCTATACACACACACACACACACACACACACACACACACACACACACACGTTACAAGCTTTTGAACAATAATGATCCTGCACCCACGTTGTTTTCAGGACAGCTTAGGATGTGCGGTGGGGGGAACATGCAAATATAAATGCCACACTCAACCCATTTTATATTGAAAATAAATTGATAAATTGACATCTGACAACTGAAAGGGCTTCACTAGACTCTTTTCTGTTGATTTCAACTGGTTTGGGGAAAACCTTTTGGTCAGGTAACACAAAAAGCAGAGAAACAGAATGCCTACGTTCGTATTTGGTGTGTCAGATATTGGTAGGAGCTGGAACATGATGTTGTATGTGCCAGTCTAGAGGAATGCAAAGATTTCCATAATTAAATACATAAGTAGTGTTTATGCCACTGAGTGGGATAATGGGTTAGCTATAATCCTACTGAAGCAGCATGAATTTCATTTACATCATTCGTTTGACCATTTATCCAAAGCGACTGGCAGGTGAGACCAGATGTAATTGAGCAGTTGAGTGTTAACAGCACTCAACTTGGGTTTGAATTCACAAGCTTCTGATCAGCAGCAGTCATTAAAAGATGCTCAATGGGTGACATGTCTGAGGAGTATGAAGGCCACGGAAGAATTTAGGCATTTTTGAGCTGCCAGGAAGTTTGTACAGATCCTTGGAGCATGGGGCCGTGCATTATTGTGCTGAAAGTTGAGGTGATTGCAGTGGACAAACGGTACATTAACAGACCTCACGATCTCTTTACGGTATCTTTGTGCATTCAAATTGCCATTAAATGCCAAAACCCCATCACCACCATGGGCCACTCTGTTCAAAACACCAACCTCAGCAAAACTTTTACCCACACAATGCTATACACACTGCCTGCCATCTGCCCAGTACGGTTGAATGCAGGATTCCTCTGTAAAGAGGATTGTTCTACAGTGCACCAGAAGCCGTCAGAAGTGAGCTCTTGCCCACTCACTTCTGTTACGACGCTGAAACAAACAGTTTTTTTTTTTTTTTTTTTTAGTAGGACTGAGAAAAATTAACTTAATATACATTGGGAAATTAGTATAAATCAATTTAAAGCTTTAAAAAAAATCTAATTTTTATGCTTTTGCATATCTTTACTTTGAGTGAGTCAGTGAGTGAGGACTTTTGTGTGCTTTTGTGTTTCAGATTAACTTAAATACACAGTCATGGACAATGATAGCATCTGAATGAAGGTCTACAATACTGTGTGCTCATTTTGTCATCATATAATCAGTATAATCAACATTTATAATAAGCTACCACAAATGTTTTTGTTTTCCAGTTCACTTTCAACAATTAAATCTAATTTACCATTTAGTTTCCTTTCTCTATCGTGGTTTTTTTTTTTAGTTTGTTTCTCTCTTCTTCTTTTTTTTTTTTGGTGTTTAATTGCCTACATGCCCGTATCTCAATCTCTCTGCGGCAGTTACTCATTTATGAGCACCTGCTTGGAGAGAGCTGGGCTAGAAGTGCCGTTTTGGGAGAAAATGAATATGGAAAATCAAACACGCTGCAGGGGAAATACACTCTGACATCCTTATCACAGGTGTTCATCAGCATGTGAATGGCTGAAGTATCGCAGTCGCATCCTGTCTGAGTGCTTTAATACCAACCGGTCTTTCCAGCTCTTTCTGTCTTTCTCTCTCGTCAAATTTATTGTCTTTTGTCTATCTCCCTGTCATTTAATTATTTTCACTCTTACTGTGTGATGTATCTCTCTTCCTCTTGCTTTCCTCGATTATTTTTAGTATGCATAACTGTAGATAACAGCGATAGTGTTTGCCAAGTGCATAGTATTGGGTTTTGGGCTTGTGTGGTTTTTTTTTGTTTGTTTGTTTTTTTCCCTCCCCCCTCTCCACAGGTTTAGGGTTGGGCATTTTGCATAAAATTTGCCCATCTTGTGTTTTCTCAACCATTTCTGGGAGGATTTGGGTGTATGTTTTGGTGTATATCATTAGCTCACTGATGTATCCATCTATGCCAAAATCATAATCTTCTGCGGAACGGGTTTGCATTTGGTTTGTGCTAGTGTTTAGTAGAATTCATTTTGTCACTAATTTTGACAAAGCCACTGGATCGCCGTTCATTTTGTCTCATCTGAACACAACACGATTCCACTTGTAGTTCCAGTTGTGCTTAGTGAAGCACGGGAGCTGCATTTTGTGGTTTTGCTCTCAGGAAGAGCATCTGGCATTCAACAGCTCATTATGGATATAGTTAACATTTTATTTTACGTCCAGGAATCACCTAAATTGCAATTTGAAAACTCTGATGGGTCCTCTTCTTGGTGAATTTTCAATACTCTTCAGAAATTATTGCTCTGATTGAGCACAATATTTTTACCTACCAACTACACAATATGGCCAAGAGTATGTGGGCATGCCCCTGTGCAGAAAGCGAGCCCCATGAAGACATGGTTTGCCAAGGTTGGAGTGGAAGAACTCGAGCAAGCTACACAGAGCCCTGACCTCAACCCCACTGGACACCTTTGGGATGAACTGGAATGCCGAATGCACCCCAGGCCTCCTCACCCGACATCAGTTGCTGACCTCACTAATGCTCTTGTGCAAAGCCTTCAGGGAAGAGTGGAGGTTATTATAACAGCAAAGGAGGACTAAATCTGGAACGGGATGTTCAAAAAGCACATATGGGCATGATAGTCAGGTGTCGACAAACTTTTGCGCATACATGTATTTTTAAATTCATACGAGTCAACTGAAGTGAATTAGCAAAAGTATTAGTAGCAATAAGAGAGCGTAACCACAGTAAATGCGCATGAAGTACAAATATAAGGCTACCTTTACTATATTATGGTATGCATCAATGAACTGCTCGACTCCTTCTCATAGCTTTACTTGTTTATGACAACACTGTGTATGTGCACTTGGATGGGTTAAATGCAGAGCACAAATTCCGAGTATGGGTCACCATACTTGGCCACAAGTCACTTCACTTCAAAAAAACAAACAAACTGGGAAGTGTACTTGGCCCAGTTACATAACAACTAGACTATTTTTACTCATTGACTGCATGTTTGTATCTGTTATCCATACAGCTTACTTTCTAGTAAGTCCACGTTAGACATATCTGGCTTTTTCAACTTTTGCGATACCGAGAAGAATTTATCAACACCATGCGCGTATTTTGCAGAGAGTGCTCTTCAACATGATAAGGATTTCATGAGTACGCGTCAGCTTTTAGCAGAATCATGTGCCTTTGCATCTCCAGCAGTTGAATTTGTTATTTAACCTCTCCAGCAGCCCTGCATCAGGCCTGATTTGCAGCTTGTGCTTTCTCAGAACCATCTTCCACCAAGTTCCTGGTTTCTTTTTAAAATCTTGCAGTTGCACACACTTTAATTTCCTTTTTTTTTTTGTTTGTTGACTTCTGCGCTGCTGAACCTGCACCTCCGTGTGCAAGCACCTCACTGGACCAAAGTCCTGTCAGTCAGATCTCTCAGACTGTTTACTCAACTCCCGTTCTCTCCCCTTCCCTTTTTTTCTGTGTCTCTCTCTCACTCTTGCTCTCTCTCTGCCTTTTTCTCCCTCTCTGTTCCTTTATTTTTCTCCCAGGCGTCTGTTTGAGCTGCCAGGGAAACACCAGAGGTCCCAGCTGCGCGGACTGCAAACCAAACTTCTACCGGGAGCGTGGCTCCAGCCCGAGCAAGTCGTGCTTGCCCTGCCCCTGCTCGAGCGTCACCTCTTCAGGCAACTGCACACTCGGTGAGTCCCTGCCCTAACTCCTGACATTAGCCTAGCATAGCTTAGCTTAGCCTGCTAGCTTCCTCTGTCCTCTGGGGGGCTGCTGTGTGAATCCAGGTTCTGAGATCTAACATCATCTCTGTGTCTGCTCCTGATTACATGAGTGTGTCATGTCATTCTGGTTTGTTGTCTGTTAATGCAGTGGAATTTACACTGTTTAAAAAACAGGTGTATTTCCATGAAACTGAGCAGAGGGTTGTGTTTTTTTTTTTTGTTGTTGTTTTTCTTTTCTTTTTTTTTTTTACTTTGGGTGGAAGAAGTCCCCGCCAGGTTTGTTTAGGGCAGGAAGGTAGAGGCTGATTTGCAGACTTGTTTAGACTTGCCTGACTCTCTTTTTCAGTCTTTTTTTTTTCCCCCCCACTTCTTTACTTTTACCTCTGTTTCTGTCTATGTTTATTGCGTCCTACTTGTGTTTCTCTCTCTGTCTCCCTCTCTCTCTATCAGTTTCTCTCAATCCCTCTTTCGTTTTACCTCTGTGTGCACTGTTTGAGTTATTGTTTTTGTCAAGATGCACATGCTTGTGGTTTTTACCTTCCTCTCTCCCCCTCTTTCTCTTTGCCTCTCCCTCTTTCTCTCTTTCTCTCTCTCTCTCTCTCTCTCTCTCTCACTCTGAGTGGGTGCACTCCTTGCTGACAGCAGCGTTCTCAAGCAGCTGCGTTCAGGTACAGACCCGCGAGCGGAAACCCCACAAGCCAGCGAAAGGGCAGGGGCTTGTACAGTGTGTTCATTTTCACACTCAGTCATACTGAAACCGTGCACTGTGCTAACAGAGGGAAGAGCCGTGTGCCTGTAGACACGTCCCAGAATGAGCTGTGTAACTATATTGTGTCAAGATACGACACATCCAGCCACTGTGTGCCCGGGCGTATGTATGTATATGTATATAAAGCTTACCATTCAAGGAAATGTAGACGTACAAAACCCACAGGTTCTTTTGTTTTAAAGTAATAACGTTACAGACATTCGGTATGAGCACCATCCAGGTGATAATCCAGATGTCGCCGTATACACTGCAGCATGTCCACATCAGTGCTTTTAATCGCGGCTGGGATTCTTGCCTTCAGGTTAAGAAATGAAAATGAGAAAACTTATAAAAACTAGGTATTCAGAAAAAGTTAATGTTTCTCCATAAAAACTTTACAACTTTTGGATAAAAGTTGTAAAGACCATTTTTGGACACCTTGTATATTTTGGCTGAAATTAGTTTCTAAGATGAATGTAAATACTGAACTTAATTCCTATCTTTATATTTATTTTTGAAGTATCCTAGTTTGTATTAGTAGTTTTACCTTGAAAAAAAAATTAGATATCATTTTCATTTAAACCTCATTTTGCTCTGCCTTTTTGGGAACTGTAGGAAAGGTCTCCTGGAAGTGTCATCAGAAATACTGTTAAGAATTTCAAATATAAAGTAGTTTGGGTTTGTTGAACACTTTTCTTGGTCACTACATAATTCCATTTGTTATTTTATAGTCCTCCTAAAGCAGGGTGTCAAACATACAGCCCAATAAAATTTCTTATCTGGCGTACACAATGAATTTAGAATCCGTGTTCTGAATATAGATTGTCTTGTGGAGCGTGATTAAATTGAAAGAGTGAAAAACAGAGCTTGTCTAGTGTATTATTCCACTAGGGAGAAAAATAGAGTAATAAACGCAGGGCCATAAACTCTGAGAAAATGTTCTAATATATAATTCTTTATCAGCAAGCTAAAACATTTGATGCTATAATGATGGCTTTTTTTTTCCAAAAAGGGACGAATACTTATGCAGTCACAACTTTTATGTTTTTTATTTGGACCTTTTAGATAAAGGCCAGTAAATGAGCACGTTTCCCCATGCACACTTTCTGCCCATATTCACAAATCTCCGCCCTGTAGAGTGTCTATAAAATGATTGGCAGGAGGCCCATCCAAACACAAACAAGCAGTCTAGTCCGGAAGTCAGTTTTCCACGTTTTTTTTTTTTTTCCCCCCTCCCCTCCAGCCACTTGTACTGAGGTCATATCTTAAGCCAATATTTTTTAATCTTCTACTAAAATACTTCTATCATCTACTAAAATAAGTTTTACTAAACAAGTGGATCCAATCCCTGCCACCAAATGTCTCCCCACATTACAGAGCCACATGTTTTTCTTTTAATTTTTCACCATATCTTTGTCAAAGTATTTTTTTTCTATGTAAGACACCTATATGAGCAAACAATGCTAATAAACACATTCCTGTGTGTTACTTTTTCCCCCTCAGCCTAAAATTCTTGAATATAATATGAGATCAACTCAGAATATAAACAGTATGAGAGTACGAGTGTAATTAATATATCACGTGCCTGGGTAACCGTCGTTATCTGATCCATTCATGCACTCACATCAGAATAGAGGAATCTGATTGGTCTGAATAAAATCTCTGTCCAATCCAGTCCAAACAACATAAACAATCTGTTTAAAATGCTTGAATGACAGCCTGAAATCAAAACCTTCTTTGTTCATAATCTTTCACTGAAGTGCAGTGAGTACGCCAGTGTGCACTTGCACAAGGATGTGGAGAAAGAATTTTCTGATAAATGTTTTGCCTAACTCTCTCCCACACCCAGCTACCATCAAACAGAAAACGCAGAGTCAGCTCGCACTCAGTCGCAGCAATAGTGAGTAGCAAAGTGCAACACTAGCATTGCTTCTTCCTCATTTTTTTTTTTTTTTTTTTTTACAAATGCTTAACCACCACCAGCCTCCTTTTACGTAATTTGTCTTGTGTCTAACCAACAGAGAGAGAAGATAACTCAGCTTGATGGAATAAAAATGTATATATTGAAAGTTTTTGGCCAAAAAAAAAAGTCTAATGTTAGCTAATGTCTGTGTGTTATTGACTATGACTGCCGTACACCACTTCTGTGAGTTATTGACTCATTGTATGCTAATAGCCTACACCCACAGGACAGCAGGTGCTTAGCATTAAGCAGGCCTGATCTCATTGCATAGGTAACTCACTGATGCTGCAGTCTGATCAGGTGCACAAGGGCAGTCTGGTGATAATCTAATCCCCGTTTTCCCATAAGCCTTTGACTCTTCATTAGTGAGGCTTGTTTGGGAGAAGCAGAACAGTAGCTGAACAGCAGAGCTCATCCAGTCTTCTGGAGAAATCACTGTAGCTATAAGTTTAGGAGGAGGTATTTATACTTGCACAGTGCGTTATTGTACAGCTCTCCTGCAATAGTTGTGTTTTTGTTTGACTTAAGTGTGCATAGGAAAGGAAAGGTTTTCGGATTCGAAGGTCGTTACGATGATCAAATAGGGAAAGTAATGAATGGAAAGTAAGAGTGATCAAATCGCATTTGAGGAATTTTCTCTTTATCCTGACTTGTTACTCACCACTGAGTAAGATCCTCACATTTGGATTATAAAAGATGAAACCTGATTGGCCAAGCCGTCTTTGGAGCTCTTGGAAAATCCTCCCAATATACACACCTGTGACCATAATGTTTGCACAGGTTTTAAACCAATAAATTCATTATATTTAATGAAGGCCTACTGGCCTGTCCATATGATACCCTAATACAGGTATTTTTCTGATATGTTGCTTGGCAACCAAAGCTTACTGCTGTCAGACTAATTTGTTCGATGGAAGAGTTGTTTATTGCTTATATTATAACACATGACAAATGATGAGGTTACGCAAAGATAATCCATACCGAGTGCTGCAATGCAGCACGATGCAAAGTGGATTATCTTCATGGTCTGGTGTGTGTTATTCCTCTCATACCGCAGAGCTGTTTAATTTATTAAGGACTGTTGTGGAACGTCCGAGAGACGAGTTCATTCCCTCACCAGTCCCTCCTTTTCTCTCTTTCTCAAAAAACACAGCTTGTCATTTTACTGAGAAAATGCAAAATGTATACTCCTCTGTCCTGAAGACATTCCTGTGGTGAGAAACTCTGCAAAGCACCTCTGTTACTGTTAAGTGCTCACACTTGAGACTCCTTCCATAAATGTCTCCTAAGAAAAAAGAAAAAAACTTCGCCAATTTTTAAAAAATCTCTTGATTAGTCATCTTAGATTATGTGGAACATTCACCATAAAGTAAGTGCGTACGAGTATAACAGTTTGAGTATAACAGTTTGAGTATAACAGCAATGAGTATTACAGCACTGCCATGCTCTTATACGAAATAATGCACACCTTCTAAACAATCAGACTTCAGAACTCAGCTGTGCTGTGGTATAAATATCAATAACAAATTATATTATTTACTGAACACTTGATTTTTTTTTATCATACTCGTTTTGTTACCGTTTTATCAAAGAGCACGTGTGTTGGAGTGATTTTATCACGTAATAAAAACCGGTGATAAAATCACTGTAACGCCTGCCCTCTTGTGGCTTATCGCTTTAAAATAAACTACATTTATTATAGAATTTCTGCCTGGTTCTTGTGCAGTTTTGGAGAAGAAAGTACCAGTATTAGTACTGCATTCACTAAAGCATGCAGTACTACATGTAAAGCCTTGATGAAGCTGGACTCTTGGAGATGGTGAAGAGAGGAGGGAAGCATTTCCCAGCTCATTAAGCAGTTCTGACTTGATCCAGATCCCCGATGCAGCCCCACCCTGCATGCTTTCAGTAGCTAATCATCATGTATATCACACTGTTCAAATTTCCTCCCAAAAAGCTCCCCCTTTTTCCATCAAAGTATGAAACACAGAAGCCCTGCAGTATATAAGCCAGCAGTAGAAATGACACACTAGCAGAAATTTTTCAGACCAGTAAGTCAAGATGTACTGTCACGGTTGAGCAAAACTGCGAAGGTGTTTGATATCTTTACTGTAAAGCATTTCTGAAGCGCTCCAGTGTGCTTTCTCCGCCTCGGCTCTGTTTCTCCATGCAGGGTATGCAGTGCCACAAGTTGCTGCGGCTGGGGTGAAGACATACTGATGGTTATGGGCACTGATTAAAACCACACAAAAGCAGTGCAGAATAGGACTGGGGCTTATGATGATACAATATTGATATTGTAATAATTTATGTGAGATATCACAGGGGTCATGATATATTTTTGTAACTTTTCGAAAACGTTTTTTCACAATTACAAACTCTGAAAGCAACTGATTTGATATTTGATGATGATGATGATAATAATAATAATTGTTGCTGTTATTGTCATAAAGTAGTAATAATAACAGCAATTATAATTATAATAATAATAATCATCATCATTCATTCTTTTAATCAAATAAATATATACTATGTATTAAAATACAGTACAGTTGCCTTTTGCATTACTCCTAGACATTTATGACATTTATAAAATAAACACTCTTGTACATACTCTTGTCTTATGTCATTTATGCATATGATGAGCACACAATGTACAAGGGTTATCTGGAACAGAAAAGCATGCACGTGACACTTCGTGTTATCACCACTGAGAAATTCCTGTTAGTTTTAATGTATTTTACGTTTTGTATTCAGTTAAAAAGATGTCTCTACCTTTTAGCCTGTTGTTGTGGCCAAGTCATGTATATTGATGTATTAAGTGTTTGCATGTGAATGTGTTTCTGAAATTAATTTTCCACAGCGCTATTATGAAAAGTTATCAAATAATTCTTCTGGAGCACTCTCCTTTCACAAGAGCTATTTGCAAGCTGTAACGAAGCTGATTTGTTTTTGTGTGAATAATTAATCATTGCTTGTGGTAATGCCTCAATCATTTAGTTCCTGCAAATGAGCATGACTTTGTTGATTATGTAGGACGAATTGGCCTGCAGTAATAATTGCTCCTCCTTATTGTTATGTTAATGTGAATGCCGTTCTGTTGGAATGCACCGCACAAAACAATTCTATCGCTTCTGTTCAGTGTCGTAATTTTGCAACAAGACAGAAGCTCCTTTATCCATTCCGACACACACTCGCACATGCACACACAACAAAAATGAACACTAGCTGAACAGAGAAAGGCAAAGCTTCACAGATATTATTAAGAATTCTAGTTAAGTCATATCTGTTGGAGAAA
>CM041001.1:7242106-7258194 GCA_022985145.1 Pangasius djambal | reverse complement strand
ATCCGCAGGGAGTAAAGTGGAGTCTAATCAATTTGGAAGCAGTCCTGTAAAGACTTCCACGGTTATCAGTCAGGGCTTGTGCAGAAAATCCCTCTGTGTTACAGCAGTGCAGGGAGAGAAGCAGGAACCAATCGACAAAGCCCCAGATGATTATAAAACTTCTTAGACTTACATGCAAAAGGATAAGTGCTAAGCCTGAGGTACAATAGGTAGCATGAATTGCTACACAATTTTCAATTTTAACTCACTGAATTTCTGTCAAATGCTTGGACTTCAAATTATTTCTAGTCATTTAAATCAATATTGAGTATACAGAGAGTCGTTTCATGTATCCAGTTTTAATATATAGATACAAAACACAGTCACGGCATCAGCTGTAAACCTTATTTTATAAACTCACGGCACTACAAGTACTGCTAGATTGTTTATTGTAACTGAAAAGTTTCTACACATATCATTGAAATGATAAGAAATTATACTATATAAAAGCTCTTCACATGTCACGACTAAATTTCTTGAAATAGAGACTGAATTAAATCAAGACTTTAAATTGGATTTTCAGTTCTTGCCTTTGAATGTGGAAAAATAAGGACATCTGAATGAAAAGAGACGAATGTCACTGTGTGACACAAAGCAAGCTGTGCGGCATGACCTGGGGGAATCCCTCAAGCCGTCTACTGCTCTTATTATTCATCGTGAACTGCCTTTACTGTTGCGAAAGGAAGTATTTTGAAATGCAGACCTGAATGGTGCTTGATCTGATGCCTGTGGAGATTGTGTTTGAAAGTAATATTGAATTAATTCCAATGCAGACAGCTCAGGGAAGGACCAGAGGTTGTCAGCTTTGTTCACTGTCCGTGTTTTAGCACTACAGCAATTTTAGAGAACGGTAAATAACATCAGGAATCCACAGTGCTTAGGCCAGATGATCTTGGTTTAGCTTGCTGGGTTTGCTCGGAGGTTTTTTGTTTGTTTTTGTTTTTTAAACCAATTTAAATGCTCAGTCACTGGAAATAATGTGAATGGAATCAAGAAAAGCAGAAGATTTCATTAATGTGGTGCCTTGTGTCTTTTGATGCAAAGAAATTAGCATTATTTTTTTTTTAAAAAGGCCCTATAGGGAAAAATGCTTTCTATCAAACAAAAGCATTTTAAAAAAGGATTATTATTATTATTATTATTATTATTATTATTATTATTATTATAAACATATAGTGAGGTCCAAATATCTGAGACCACATTGAAAATCTTGGATTTAAAAATGGAAATAAACAGAACATTTTAGATTTTTGAAATATTATAAATGTGAAATAATATACATTTTAAATATTTCAAATTTCTAACAAATAAAGTAAATGTTCAATATCTTGAATATTTAATATTCAAGATTCTGAACTATTCCTAGGTCTCTATTTGAATGTAAGCAACTTTGTGCCTTGTGGTAACTGCTTTGTACAAAAGGTCAAGTCCATTCCCTTAAAGCATGTGTTCAGATGACACAGCGATGGATTTGATATAACATGAATCATCAGGTTTTACAGACTACTGGAGTTCATGCCAGCTCAAAATGTGCTATCATTATAGCAAAAGGGCAAATAGTAAGAAAATACTGAAATTCATGTAAATATTTCCAACTCAGTTTACTGCTGATAATCTAATGAAATTAAATGAGCAAATTATTAAATTTTCTAAATTTAAAAAATAAAATAAAATGTGCCATAGACCATTATATGATTTAATAATGTTGTCACGCAAGGATGGACAACTCAGAAATTCATTAGCTAGCCTACCAGGGAAATAAAAGCTCCAGTGTGCTGCCAGGTCCTATGTTTTGCTTACCCGGAAACCTGGAAAGTGTGCAGTGTAGTCATATTTGTGCCTTGAAGAAAAAAGTGAGCGAGTCATTGGCAAGCATTTCATCTATGGGCTGTTGTGTTCTGTCCTCACATGACACATAATCACACATAATAATGATCAGACATTCGAGAGTAACTAATTTGGAAAAAGGTTGTCTGTGCTTTGTGCACTAGATAATCCTTCTGTTAATTAATTAAAAGACATCACATGTATATGATTGATTAGAAGATTTGAATGAAATTCATTACTGTGAGTTGAAATTTGAAGACCTTTTGTTATTTTTTCGTTTTAATCTCGCAAGAACTCCCAAGTGATAATAATATCCCCTACTGTTAACAGAGGCACAATAGTATCACAGTTCCATGCGTGTTAAGCTATATACAGTTTACCTTGATGCTAAACGGTATCCAGCTTTATGCATGCCGAAACCTGACAAGCTTTGAAATTGAATGTTATTTTAACTTTATTTGACTGAGGTAGTCAATTATTCTTTACAGATCGCCTTTAAGGAAGAAAGAACGTTGACTGTAATCTTTAACACCCCGCCAACTCATTTTCATAATTAGCTTCTTGCTGTTATCTGTAGCTTCTGTGGTAAATTGAACACTGTCTGCAAAAGCGAAACCAGCACTTTTTTTTTTTTTTTTTGGTCTACCATTTATTTCTGGCCAATTCGAGTTGTACTGGAACATGTATAAATTTACCCCAGCCAGAAAAACTGCTCATTCCACTGAAAGCATAACCTTTTTTTTTTTGAGAATGAGAATTAGCAGAGGCCGTTATCAATCAGTATAAGATCTGACACGCCAACGCAATTCTGATCAGGCAGAAAACAGAGTTTTTCCAACTTTTAGTCAGAGTTCAATTATAGTTAGGGATGCACAGTTTATTTATCGAATATACCATTGGGAAGTGCTTCTGTAATGACGGATCATTATTTTGTTTGAACATTTGAAATCTTGAAAACTATATAAGAAAAAAAATGTAAATATCTGAAAATGCAATCTGAGTTGAAATGAAAACTCTTTATTGTATCGGTATGTTACACAATCTGTCCCTAAAGTTGTTCAACCAACACATTATATATTGATTTAATTTGAAGATGTTGGAAGTGCATTGTGCCATGTAAACAGCCTTATTATTATGGAGTGATGCATTATTGGGTAATACACAGTTGCTTTAACTTTAGATTAAAATGTAACAAACGTTAAACCATTTCGTTAGCCACAGAACATTATGACCAGAAGAACAGAGTTCTGAAAATTGCTTGCTTTATTTTTCTCATGCTCTGACAGACACAGTTGGCCGGCCAGTGTGCGACCAGTGCAACCCTGAGTACGAGGGCTCCAACTGCGAGCACTGCCGAGATGGATACTACAACGCCGACAGTATCTGCGTGCCATGCGAGTGCAATGGGAACGCTGAGCCAAGCAGCGCGCCCCGCATCTGCCACCCAGACACCGGACACTGCCTGAATTGCAGCTACAACACCACCGGGCCTCACTGCCAGCTCTGCGCCCCTGGTTTCACCGGAGACGCCCTTGCCAGGAACTGCACAGTCATCGGTAAGCCATTGGGGGTTCAAAACAATCACATACCAATCTGCTATCTAATCCTCAGCAACAACTGCTGAGTGCCTTCACAAAGGCAAAAAAAGTGGGGAAAAAAAAAAAAAAAAAACAGATTTCAGCAAGTACACACCCGAGTGTGAGTGAGGATGTACTGAGGCCTTGGCCTTTATGAATTCCATACCAGTCAGACAAGTACCTTTACTGTTATTCATTTGTCAGCTGCTTTTATGCAGAGGGAGGCAGAATCCAATCCAAACGCTTTTAAAGAAGCTGACAGTGATAAAAGTGCTGCCACCAGTTAATCAAAAACAAAAGCAAAATAGTAGGCTAGAGTAAGTAGTAATGTTTAGTAATCATGTTTAGTAAATGAGAAGGTTCTTTCATTTTTTTTTATGTTCATGCATCATCAGTGTGTTGCTCTTTGCGCAGATTGCATCGTATTTATTTTATTTTTATTTTTTTTGAGTGAAACAACTGTCATTGTTTTAGGTGTTAAGGTTTTGACAATTTTCTTCTTGTTACTAAAATTCAAAATTCTGTCTGAGTTTTTGCGAAGTTCTTCCACGGTGTTGCAGGTGTGCGTGGTAGGAAGGTAGGAAGAGAGCACAGCTTGCCTTTGTGTTTTTTTTACCTGTCCATTGAACTCTCTGCCACATGTGGTCTGGCAGCTCCATTAAGTAAGAAACCTGTAAGAGGCAAGTGAAATCAGTCAGACTGATTTTAAAACTGCATTAACAGTGCTGGAAAACAGCTTTGCGCACAGTGCTATGTGGTGCGATAGTAGCATCACTGCTGCTGCCCCAAACAGCTTCGCTGTTGTATAACACTCTACCCAGGAATAGAGAAATTATTGGTTATTATTGTTGATTAAGTAAACGATGCGTTGAATATAAAAATCCAGAGTAATAACCATGTTGATGCAGATTAATCCACAGACTGTTCCAGATTCTGCTACCTTTGGAGTTAGATGTCTCTGATGGCTACTGCTTTTGTACAACAAGATAGTAAAAGCGTAAAAGTGCTAAAGTTATTTATTAGCTGCAGTGCACATAAAGCAGCCACTAAATTCTCATAGGCACACAAGCTAGAGTTTAGACCATTCATTAGTGAGCAGTACAGTGCAGATTCAGAAGAGAATTAGAATAAGGGACTAAATGAGTGACTTATCAGTAATGCACATCCCCACTCCATCTCTATACGCATCATACCCCAGTTCTGCCAGCTCTGTAGACTTATAAGTATTTGGAGGCAATTTGTTTACACAAGGTGCTGGGCACTATATATATATTCCATTTTTTACAGGCGCTACTCTGTCATTTTATTTATATATCCTCTGGCAGTGTCTCTGTTCAGTTTTTTTCACTGAACCCAAAATAACTACTGCTTTTGACAAACTCACTGGTGGTCATTTTGTCCTATCAGGATAGATGCTTCAGTGGTTTAATAAGCACTGGAAAACGTTTTCTGAGCGCTGCTGTTGAGTTGCTTTTGCATGCACATCCAGAGAAAGTAATCACAGAGATCAAAAGGTATATGCTTTTAAGAGGGGCTTAAAGGCAAACTGTATCATTTTGTCTTTACTGGAAACTCGGAAGGGGATGAAAGTCACTCAAAAGAAAGCACCATCTTGCACTGTGATTAAACTGGTGGCTTTATAATATCAGCTACAGCTGATATAAAGTCTCACTTTATATTTTCTCATCACAAAGCTATGATTGCAATTATAAAAAAAAAAAAATAATACAATAATAAGATCAAATCACTATATGTGACAACCAGACATCTGGGTTTTCAGGTAAAGAAACCTATAGAAACTCGTTGATCCCTTAATGATTCAAAGTCCTCAGGAAACGAGACTTTTATCACAGATGAGAGAAATACTGCAGATAGATGTGCAGCTTTAAGAGCCAATGTAGAAATGTATGCTTTTTTTTTTTTTTTTTTAAATAGAGCAGGTTCAAAATCATGTTTTCCTTGTTTTCATGGTTTCACCAGCTGTCCTCTGGTGAATAGATTAAAACACTTACTTTATTCACCATCTATTTTTCTTTCTTTCATTCTTTCACTTTATAGCTTGCATGTTCACGTTAACTTGTGTTAAATGCCAAACTTAAATTGAAGCTGCCTGTGCATGCTCCAAGTCTAAGTCAAGGCGATTGTATCCTAAATCCGTAGTGTACCTTGAAAGCTGTTCTACCAGTCCAAATGTTGTTCTCTCTCTCCTCAGTGCCCACTACACCTGTGTACACTTCCACTATGACCCCCAGCCCTAATGTAACTGGTCAGCTCCCCACCTCGTCCACGGCGCTCCTCTCCAGCCTGACAAGTCCCACTGCCAACAGCACGTCTTCCTCTGAAGCACTTTCCTGGGCTCAGTTCAATGTAATCGTGTTGGCCGTCATCATCACTCTGATACTGGCACTGCTGGGAGCAGCCGGCGGCATCTACACCTACCGTCAGTACCAGAACCGCAAGATCAACGCACCCTTCTGGACGATCGAGCTGAAGGAGGACAACATCAGCTTCAGCAGCTACCATGACAGCCTGACCAATGCAGATGCCTCGGGCCTGTTGGACGATGAGGCGTGCGAGGCAGCCTCCAATGGGCAGCTCACCCTCAACAGCCCGGGGAGTTTATACATGCCGTGACGTGACCTTCAGTGAATTATGGTAGCATAATATCGACTAATCAATTTGAGATGCTAATTAGGAAATTGTGATTCAATCCTGTATTTGGAATTTGCATTTCTCCTTGTGAGTGTGCATCAATTATTTGAGCATTAAATCAAAATCTATTGCACAATGATTAAGTGTAAAGATGAAGTGAAATTGCAAAAGGGGGCTCTTAGTATTTCACTAAGGAAGAAACTGCTATGAAATTTGGCAATTGACGTGTTTTGCAATTGAATTTCAGTTACAAATTCATGCACACCCACACAGGAAATGAAATCGTAAATATGTGCAGGAATTTGCATTTTCTAGTTAGCATTGTAAATTTGAGTTAAGTCTGGATTACACTGCCATAACAAAGGGTTTAATTTGTTTAACGTTCAGCTTATGGTTGAGAAAAACGGACATGCTTTGATGCTTCTGGTTTTACAGGAAGTGTAGACACATACATGTGAAGAAATGCACAGTGGAGGATGAGGAAAACGAGACCGCCTCCATCGGACAGTCTGAGCAGCTCAGCCAGGTTTTACAGGGTGTGACTGTGGCACCCAGCACTCTGAACTTTTTATTTAACTTTAACAGAGGTGTTGTGGGACCGGACATGCACTGATGCTTTAGAATTTCCTGAAAAGCTCCACACAAACGTAGACCTAAAGATAAGGGAGATGCATAAAAGAGTTGCACAAAGGAGGAGAAGATGTTGAGTGTTGGTGCCATGTTGTCGCAGGTACAAAAGCCACGTGTTAACACTGATGATGGTACTCAGGCGTCCATTTCCATGCATATTGCGGTGACTTTGAGGCTGGGGCACTGCCTTATGGGATGGAATAGAAACACATGCAGTTACTGAAGTAGGGGCATGTCTACATTACATGAATTTTACTAATAATAATGACAAAAAGAAAATCACAGAGTATTGCTTTTTTTTTTTTTTAATGAATTTATGCTCTTTATCATAGTTTAGTCCTGAAAAGAGAATGTTGAGTATATAAGAATGTACAAGAGCTGTTTTTAGTCGAACCGAATCAGTTTTGAATCACTCCCCAGCTCTGCAATTCCACAGGCATGCCTGTAGAGGGCAGTATTTAATCAATAGCTAAAAGCTCTCCACCGCGCATGCCACCTCTTACCTGCTAATCTCTCAGAACATGCACTACTTGAAGTCCTTACAGAGAACGAACAGCAGCTATTTCTATGTGGCACTACCGACGGATCATATATCCTTTTTTTTTTTTTTTTTTTTTTTTTTTTTTTTTTTTTTTTTTTTTTTTTTTTTTTTTTTTTTTTTTTTTTTTTTTTTTTTTTTTTTTTAAGAATATACAATTTTATTTTTTATCAGTTCCCTTGAGTGAAACTCATGGCTGGCCAGTGAGCGTTAGCTTCTCTGTTGCACTTATATTATTCAAGCGATTTGTCAGTAAGTGAGGTTGCACTTGAAGGGTTTTTTTTTTTTTTTTTTTTAAATGAGTGACACCTCAGTTTCCTATTGTTAATCACTGAAAGTCTCGATTTGACTAATTAGAAATGGGTTTCGAAGCATGCAGGTGGAAGCACTCACATGGAAAAAGTGTTGTGTCATGAGTCAGACTGTCTGGCCAAGAAAAGCCAGGCTTGTTTGGCTAAAGCTACTTTTACTGATAGAATGAGTGAAGAAGTAAACACATTTGTAGTGAGTAAACTGAGTGGTTGATGGGAAGAACGCCAAAAAGGAAAAACTTCAAAGGGACTGTTATTAAGTAAATTAATTGATTGAGGAAATAACCTGAGCCAGAGCTATAAAAAGTTGGTGAGTGATGTATGTGGTTTTTAAAAATTAAAAAAAAAAAAAAAAAAAAGTTCACTGTCATGACAGCACAAGTGAACTGTTTGGTTTAGGCAGCTTTTAACTGAAGCACTGAGCAGTGTATACATGACACCATGTCCCATCTTGCATCTCCCACCACATTCAATAGCACTCTTCTCACATTCAGGTTTTCCCCCACACCCAGGGTGTGGTCATAATGTAAATACATGTTGTACATAGAAATTACGTTGTAAATAAAGATGCTGCTATTGTATTGTATAGGTACAATGGGGGAGATACCATATATATATATATCACACACAGTAGATTTCAGACTATCTGATTGACCAGAGAAAGGATGGCCAATTTTATCTGGTCTTAGGCTTTGTGTTAAAGTGCAGATCATGCAACCAACCACACAACTAACTCTGTGAATGATTTCAATAAAAAGATTTTGACCAAATTGACTGTGTACGGTGATCACTGTACCATGCATGCGGTCACACGGTTGAGTTCATATTTGAGGTGCCATTTAGCCCTTGTACATTCTTTCAGCATTTATCCATTCAAAAAAAATTGTTAACCTATCCCAGGCAACAATATCTCATTTTTACAAAGTTTCTTTGCTGCCAATGTGCTGCATTGTGCTCTTAAATGTGTAACAGGGTTGGTTTTTATAGCACAGAATTCTCATTATTAGGGTCCATGCCAATGGCATATGGCCATTAAGGACTTTAACAATGTACTTAAAATTGATTAAAGGGTTGTACATTCAAACTGACTTTTTTTTAATTCAATGATATCACAATATTATTGAAAAGCAACCAAAAGAAAGGACAGAGCTTATTTTTCTTCTTCCCATGATCTTCAGGAAATTCGAGTCAAGTGAATGGAACTAAAACCTACATTTTGTTATAACATGTAATGGAATTTCCGCCACACAGAAAATGATGTTTCAAGCATGAGATAAAGTATTCACACATTAATGTATTAAATGTATTCACACATTAATGAAAATATAATATGATTTTTGAAGTATTTGAATAATTTTATAGTTTATAGTGGGGTGGGACAGGCAAAAATGCTGTTTCGTAAGTAGATTTTGTAAGGTAGTATTTTAATTTGTAAGGTAGTATTTTAATTTTAATTTTATTTTATTGTAAGGTAATATTTATCTGAAACATGCACATATGCTGGATATTTTACCTATATTTAAAATGTATTTTACCTTTACTTTACTTACATATTCATGAATGTAATATCAGTGGGAACCAAATGGCACCCCAATCATGGAATCACCCACATAATCTTTTGATTTCCTTGAGTCTTTGTTACTTGATGCAGCCATTTCATCTTATCAGCCATCAATATGTTTGAAATAGAGATGAGAGATTGTGAGTTTGAATGCCACAGCCAGCTGCTGTCAGGAGTTAAGGGAGCAACATTGTCAGTGCTCTCCATCCCCTGTCAATCACAACGACACCAGTTCTTGTATGCGGAAGAGGGCTGATAGGACTTTCCTCTGTGTGTTATATGCTGCCCTGTGACACAGCACGAGCAGCAGTTCAGAAAGACACGGTTGGCTGGATTCATGGGTCTCAGAGGAAGCACGTGTTGGCCTTCACCCTACCCGTTTGGTAGCTGTCGTATGATAGGGGAGAGCTGGCTGGTGGGTGAGAATTAGCAGATGACTAAAGGAAAGATTTACAGTGCTGAGTGTCTAAGGTTATGTTCAGAAGCAGAAAGGAACCTAGTCACATCTGAATCAAATGTTTGCACAGACTGCTGCCTTCTGAGGTGCCTTTATCTGGCCAGTTTTTTTTTTAAGCTCATGTGACTGTGTGTATCAGCCAACCCGTGCACAAATAAGCTTTTTATGTTTTGTGTCAAATTTCTACTTCAAGCGAGAAATGACAATAATGTCACAGAATATTTGTTCTATTTTATCCCAGTGATACTTTATTCCGCCTTGACTAACAGATTTCATGAGTATGGTGATGCCACTATCCTGGTAATGTGGTGAAAAATTCTTCCTTTGAAGCTGATCACAAATGGTGTCGGTGTCACTGCACTGCCTTATAAGATGACTGACCTATTAGACATAAGTAGAATTCTGAATTGTGATTAGTCAGTAATTCTAGTAAGGCATTCAAGCTTCCCTTTCTCTGCAGTATTGCACAAAACTGATTTTGCATCACCGTTATGCAACCTCAAAAAATGAGTATTCCTAACGCAACCTACCAGTGTATTTAAAACAAAATTAATGGGTTTGTTTGTTAATGTTTGTTGCACATAGATGGGTTATCAGCAGATAGCAGATAGCAGACAGCAGTGTTGCTTAACGGTAAATCAGAACTATTTCTTGACTGCTGGATGGTGATGCGATTCTGAATGTCTTTTGATATAGACACTGTGGTATGCAACAGAAAGCCACAATGTCGTATCGTCATTCGTAAGCGAGAGTGTGGAAAGCTGTGAGACAGATATCATATCAGTAATATCAAATAATATGTATGTAGAAACGAATGATGGTAAGCCATATGTACAATCTGTCACTCTGCCCTAAAAAAAAAAAAAAAAAAACGTACAATATAATAGCTATATTGTTGCCATCTTGAGCTATCACGAGAAATAGAAATTGAATTTAAAATCTGATTATGTAATCACTTTGAGTCCCATGATAAACTGGTGTCTAATGTTGTAGTGGTCAGCTAGCTCAGCTTGGTGTTTTCCCTGCTCTGGTACTCCACACTCGTAAGGGGCTTCATAATTATCTGTATTTTATTCATGACCCTCTTCTACGTACATGCAATTACATTTTGCTACTTAACAATACTGACCAGACATGGCACACATGATTGTGTGAATGCTAGACCAGATGTTGGACCTGAATGAACAAATCTAAACTGCATAGCTCTTAATTTCACAATTAATTGTGAATCTCATCATGGATTAGGAAGTAGTAAATTAGCATACCCAGTGAGAGTCATTTTGGATTATGCAATAACAATTGAAGTGGAAAAGATGCAGCCTCTGTTACTTATTTCAGCAGAAAATCACCCAACACCTCTTTTTTTTCGTCTTCTTCTTCCGATTGCAAATGAAACTGTAGGTGACTGAAGTTACCTGAAAGTAGTGTGTGAATCATAATAAAACACCTGCTCTAACTTCACACAACAGTACATTATTTGTCATCAGTCATCATCAGTTTATATTGAGTGGGACTGCTACTTTTGTCTGTGGCTGTGACCTTTTTGCCACTAGTTGTACTCATCACGTCATGTTCGGTTGTATTGAGAGCATCGAGATTTACAGAATGTAAGTGTAGAAGGAAGTAAGTTGATTAAAAATTAACTCATCCATCTGGAAATTATAATAAATATACACATCCAGTGTAATTGCAAACATCTCATGGATCAAAAGTTGGCCCCGTGAAGTATGCGCTTTAGCTTCCACTATTAGTTGTTTCTGTAATATTCAAGGCAGTGGCATATTAGGCTTTCTTTCCTAGCAGACTGAATGTTTGCGTCTGTAGTTTACTCCCTCTTATTGCATTAAAGTCTATACTCTCTTTCTCAGACAGTTATGGACTTGATGCCATGATTTTTTCCACCCAAAATACTCAGTACTAAAATACATATTAAGTAGTTTTCACCACATTACAGTACCAAAGAGAATTGGCCCAAGTAATTATGAATCTCATGATAGATTCATTTACGTGTTCCTTGTTGCCAGCGATATCCTGGTAATTTTTCGATTATTAAGCAAATAGGGGCTATGTTTTGTATTTAGGTATTACATTTGCATCCTCTTCTTTCATCTTCAGTAAGCGCTTTATCCTGATCAGGGTTCCGGTGGATCCGGAGCGTATCCCGGAAACACAGGGCAGGAGGCTTGAATACACTCTGATTTGGACCCCAATCCATTTCAGAATAAAAAAAATGTCGTTTCAGTCACAACTTCTTCTAATAACGTGGTATGTTAACATACCAAGGGTTTGCTTGTGTTCTGTGGTAAACACTAATGCATTTATAAGATCACACTTCTTCTTTTGGCTGCTCCCATTAGGGGTCGCCACAGTGGATCATTAGTCTGCATATTTGATTTGCCACTTTTTAGTGTGTTTGTTTAATGCCAGATGCCCTTCCTGACACTCAGTGTTAGTTACCAACTTTTTAGAATGTGCTCTGTATTTGTTTCATCATGGATTGAATAAACATGAGTCATTGCAGGCGTATTTCTGTATAATACTGCGGTCTGGAGTGTGTTATTCCACTTATCTGCCAACGATTACAATGTTTCATTTATTAACGACTCGTCATCCATTTTGTCAATCTATAGTTAGATTTAATGTTGTGCATTGTCTAGTTAGTTCCTGTTTTTACTTACATTATAGCTGTGATAAGTATTTAATAAGACAAAACAAACACAGCTTTCCATATTTCAGATTTGAGAATTATCCTCGCTGTGGTATAATGAAAATGAATACTTGTTAACTTGTTGTATGTTTTATTCACAGACTGCTAATGCAGTAAATAAAGTTAGTTAAGGGAAGGTTAATGTAAAGCGTTATGTACATGCGAAACATTTTATAACTCAAGAGTAGCATTAAGCCACTGGAGGAGTGTTTAGTTATCAAGCAGTTGCTTCAGTATTTTCCATGAATCACTGTGCAGTGGAACAGGTAAGAGCATGAATATTTCCTGAGCTGAGCGCAGCAATTTCCCGGCCAGAATCTCAGCCCCGGCATGTGAGATCAAATATCCTAGATTCCAGTCTAATTAATGTTCTAACTAGCACTGTGGTCAATGCATTCCCGAATGAGGTGTCTGTTTCTTAAAGGAAAAGTCCACCCTGAATGACTTTTAAATTTTATAACTACCAAGATTTATTTTATAACAAAAGCTGACTTTTTAGTTTAAACGTCATTCATCGACATGCTGGTCTATTTGCACTTTGTTTAACAGCTTCTTATATTACCCACAATGACTTGTGTTGGCTACTGCACAATCAACTACTTATTGATTGTAGCACCACTGGGATTTTGCCCTTGCATCGTCTCTACTTAAAAGTAGTGCAGCGGTGCTTTAATGCTTTAGTCTGTCCAGTTCTCTCACCTCCTCATCTATACACCCTGCTCAAACAGACCAGCTTTCAAATCTTCAACATTCATGCTAACAAACAACATCAGAGCCAAGCAGAGTATCTCTTTTAACTCGGTTAATGCTGTTGCATTGTATAGCTGCATTTTATTCTGGAGCTTTGAGTCCAATGTTTACAGTGTGTACTCATTCTCCATTGGACTTCTTATTAATGTGACACTGAACGTCACTGGGAAATGGTGAGTGTGGGGGGGGAAAAATGCTCTTGCTCTTTTGTTTTTAGGAGCTAACAGCAAAACCCGACTGTTATCCCTTATGTTTGATATCACTTAAGTTTCGTTCCTATTAAAAACCTTTGTAACTGCGTTAGCAATATTCTCCTGTGACGTCAGAGCAACACACGACTAAGATCTTCTCACAGAAATAATGAAAGTACTGCACCAACCAATAAAGCAGCACCAGAATCGCTAGCACATCACACAAATTTCACTGTAAACATTAAATCTGTGTTTCAGGGTGGAGATCTCATTTAAGATCACCGGTGTAAAATGGGTGACCTTTGAATTGGGAAATTAAGACCTTGTATTTAAAGTGTGGGTTAGTAAACCAAGCCACATTTTAGCAGTGTGTTGGTGTCCCAAAAGAGCTCTATATGACTAATAGCAATTGTTGTTGTTTTACAGTTAAAGTTTAATGTAACTTGTTCTAATTACCTGTCTCATGTGTCAGAGAATGAGAATGCTGACACTCTCTGATATTAATCTCTCATACCCTGCCCCAGTTTGTACTAGTTTTCCATTTCGATAATGGAGAGCACCGAGTGGAAACTGAGCAGAGTCTTTCCTGTCTCTCTCAGCTTCTTGTGAAACCCTGCTACCGTGACACATAAGAAGATTTTTGATGTTGTCTGTGAATGGATTCTGCATCCCAAAGGGACTGTGTGGTGCTGGGGGTTGGTTCAAGACTAACCAAATTAGTCACCTCATCCATGCTTTGCTTATCTTAAATGTGATAATTTCCCATAAATGAATCTTGAATCACTGATATTGTCCTGAGAAGTAACGTGTTGTTCCATAAAGTCCCATGAAACTATACATACAAGACGCACAAGACTTTTACACGTGTACAGTATGACAAAATACTATTGGCTACCTCTGATGTAGATTTCCATTCGACATACAACATGCCTAAAAGGGTCGTACTCAGCATAATAGTATATAACAGGAAATACATACAGTTTGCCAGACAGTAAGCTGATGAGTTAAAATAAAATGGAGGTATTATAGAGTTGAATTAATAGTGTATCGATCTAATGTATCCATGAAATCATGTTTTCAGATCCACCATGGATGGCTGAGCGGTGAATTCCCTTTGATTAATTTTTACCCAGAGACAAGATCTAGCCTGGGTAGCTCCGGGGCCTTCACAGTTTTTAATGTTTGTTTACATATTTTAAAGTGGAAGCTGACCGTGCTAGTCAGCGGAATGCTAGAGTGGAAATTGCAGCATGTTTGACATCAACAAGGCTTCTGAAGGATCATTCTGAAGAATGATCATTCAGTGGCTTCCGACTTGACTGGAACTGCTGGGTAGCAGTTTTCCTCTGAGAAGATATTGGAAATAGCCCCAACTTGGAAATAAGACGTTTGTTGTGTAAATAGATTTGAGTGATAAACATGAGTCATATTAAAAATATGACAGGAAATCAAACATTTGCGGCTGAATGAGAGGTGATCAGAACCTTAACACAGACATGGCAGAAGCTAGTGCAGGCGTGTGCTCCACACCCACACTTAAGCATATGCTGCCTTTTGTTCAAGTAATCAGAGATTTGATTTTGGATTGCCTTGTAGTCAATGATGTTGGAGGAAAAACCGACAACAGTGGTCCCTAGACCAACATGTACTTTCTAATCCAGCTCTCAATCTAAGGCCAGTTAAGGTTGAGAGGTAAAGTTCTTTCAGATCATTCGATACCCAGCTGGCTGAGTTGGAGCTGTCATGATCACAATCTGCCCACTACTGTCTACTGCTATGACACAACTGCTTTTGATCAGTAAGGATTCTGTGTCATAGCTAGCCTTTCCTTGAAGCACTGCGGTTTGTTCTCACTGAGGTTGATGGTTATTGTCGTGTTCCATTTGTATATGTTACAGTTCTACTAGATAATGTTATTTACTTTCTTCAAAGATCACATCACAGATAAGCCGTGTGGCATGGCTGGCCTTTGAGTTTGTTGAGATAGCAATCCCTGCCACTGGCAAATAGGTCTTGGTTTCTCATTTCTTCCTGAGCTGTAGAAATGTCAAATGCTCCATGAGGTTTGTTAGTCAGAGTCAAAATGTTCATCATAAAACTTTGAAGTCATATCGTATTTTTCATTCTCAGCACATCAAAAACCACAACTCTGTATAATATACTTCTATACTGACATGAAATACAAGCAGGAACTGCTTTGTGCTTATTTTGTATTTTTTTTCACTAGTGAATGATGTAAATTTCCACAAACTGGTGTACAGTATACAGCCTGCATGCCCTTTTTGGCATCACAGTGTACCCCATATGATATTCACCTTTACTCCGATTTTAGAAGTGCTACAATTAATGTCGATTCATTTTTGAATGAGTACTAGTATTAGGTCCTGAAGTAAAGAAACCGTAAGCAAGCATTGCAGATACATGAGCAAATGGCTGTTAATTATAGTCATGTTATTTATACATTATACACAGTCTGTACAGTGGTTCTTCTGTAACAGCCAGGGGATCTGTGATTTTGAAGATTGTTTTTTAATAATGATGTGACAGTGAAGATGATGATCACCTACTGTTCTTATAGTTATTATTTAAATGTAATAACTTACATTAAATGTAACCTATACACTTGCTCATTCACACAGTTATCCAATGAGCCAATCATGTGGCAGCAGCGCAGTGCATAAAATCATGCAGATACAGTTCAAGAGCTGATCAGATCAGGAAAAAATGTGGCCTCAGTGGCTGTGACCGAGGCATGTGTGTTTGTGCCAGGGGCTGGTTTGAGTATTTCAGAAACTGCTGATCTCCTGGAATTTTTTTTTTTTTTTTTTTTTTTGCACAAAACAAAAAG
>CM041001.1:7214862-7242006 GCA_022985145.1 Pangasius djambal | reverse complement strand
TCTGCTGAGAACTTATGAAGCTCTGTTAGAGTGGCCACTGGATTCTTGATCACTTCTCTCACCAAGGCCCTTCTAGCCCAGTTAATGAGTTTGGCCGAGATGACCAACTCTATGAAGAATCCTGGTGTTTCCAAATTCCTTTTCACAACGATGGAGCCCACAGTGCTGCTAGCAACAGTTGAAGGATTAGAAATGGTTTTATACCCTTACCCAGATCTGCGTCTCAACACAATTAGATTGTGGAGGTTTAAGGAAAGTTCATTGGACTTCATGGCTTGGTTTTTGATCTGACATGCACTGTGAACTGTGGGAGCTAATACACACAGGTTTATGCCCTTTTAGATTGTCCAGTCAAATGAATTTGCCACAGGTGGACTCCAGTCATGTTCTAGAGATGTTTCAGGATAATCAAAGCAAACAGGATGCACCTGAGCTTAATTTATAGTGCCTTAGCCAAGGGTCTGAATACTTATGTAAATAAGAGAGTTCCGTTTTTGATTCTGAATACATTTGCAAAAATATATTTTTTAAATAGAAAAAAAAAGTCATTATGGATTATTTTGTGTAGGTTCATTGCAAAAAAAAAAAAGTCCCTTTAATTCATTTGAAATGAAATCTATAATACAATAAAGTGTGCAAAAGGTGAAGGGGTCTGAATGTTTTCCATACCAAACGTTCTACATTCATGCAGTTATCTAATCAGCCAATCATGTGGCAGCAGCGCAATGCATAAAATCATGCAGATACAGGTCGAGAGCTTCAGTTAATGTTCATATTAAACATCAGAATGGGGGAAAATATGACCTCAGTGGCTTTGACCATGGCATGTGTGTTTGTGCTGGAAGGGTTTGTTTAAGTATTTCAGAAACTGCTGATCTCCTGGGATTTTCACACACAGCAATCCCTAGAGTTTACCTAGAATGGTGCGAAAAACAAAAATTTTGTGAGCGACAGTTCTGTGGGTGGAAACGCCTCATTGATAAGAGAGGTCAGAGGAAAATGGCCAGATTGGTTCAAACTGCTAGGAAGGATATAGTAACTCAAATAATCACTCCTTACAAACATGGTGAGCAGAAAAGCATCTCAGCATGCACAGAACATTGAACCTTGAGGTGGATGGGCTACAACAGCAGAAGACCACATAGGGTTCCAATCCTGTCAGCCAAGAGCAAGATTCTGAGGCTATCACAAGTACAGGCTCACCCAAACTGGATAGTTGAAGATTAGAAGAAAAAAAAAAAATCATCTGGTCCTTTTCCAGTCTTCAACTGTCCAGTTTGGACAGTTTGGAGTGGAACCTGATGTGGTCTCCTGCTGTTGTAGCCCATCCACCTCAAGGTTAAAGTCACTGAGATCACATTTTTTCCTCATTCTGATGTTTGATGTGAACATTACCCGAAGCTCTTGACCTGTATCTTCATGATTTTATGCATTCTGCTGCTGCCACGTGATTGGCTGATTAGATAACTGCATGAATGTGCATGTGTACAGGTGTACCTAATAAATCTGACAGCGAGTGTATATGTACATAAATAAATTCTACATATATCTATATGTTCAATTATAATCTAAAACTAAATAACTAATAGAAATTCCTAGAAATTTTGCTAGAAATGCTAGAAATGTTTAACAGGTCTGGGTCTGTGGTTGGAAAGTTCAGAAATAAAAAGCTCTAACGCTTCACTAAATAAATGACTAATGATACATTTTGCATTTTGTGCATTAAGACGACAGTGCAATGGGTTGCATTTTGGTCCCCAGTTTGTCTGTGTGCAGTTTCACATGGGTTTACTCTGAGTTCTCTGGTTTTCTCCCACCTCCCAAAAACATGCCATCATTTGAGGGAACTCTATATTGCCCCGATTGTGTGTTACTGAAAGTGAATGAATGAATGAATGAATGAATGAATGATTATTCTCATAAAATAAATATGTACTGTGATCTTTTTTTACGCAGAAAGTCTAAGATCTCCTGATATAGTGTACTTCATACACTCCTGTCGTTTCTTTGCGCGTATGCTGAGCTCTTGAATTTGTTCAGCAAGGTTCAGCTATATGCAGTTACAACAGCACTTGTTTTGTGGGATGCACACATGTCTCATGCTGTCAAGCCGAAACCTCAGATCGCTAGTTCTTTTCCCAGTATGAGTGGAGGAGCCTGTGGGGTAGTGTGCGTTCGGTGTGTCATTGCTGCCACCCCCGCACATCTTAAGTCTCAGCCACAGAGAGGGAGAGTGGAGGGGAGTGAAAGGCCGCTTGGATGCGTGGGAGATCCCCTTAACTTTGTATTTGATCAGATGTAGACGCACGCTGCGCTTCCAGTCTGTGTTGCGGCTGCGGAGGGGAGAGAGGATGGCGCACGCGGCCAGAGCGCACGTTACCTGGATGTCCGCAGTGATCATGGTAGCTGTTACAGCCTCCTGTCTAACCTGGCTCATCGCGTCCAGGGTAAGTGCTTCTTTTGGGATTTCTTGGATTAAAGTGTCTCATAGCGTGGCGCTGGATGTTCTGATAGCAAAACATATCCGTTCTCTGTGTTTAATGAGTTAGTTTGAAACCCCCGATCCATGATTTGGGCTCAAGTGCGTTACTCATAGTGATCGATTTCACTTACAAAGGAGTCTCTTGCTTAAACTGTTTTGCACTGCCTTTGTTAAACGTTGCCAGTGCAAACTGTATACTTGCAGAATGTAATGTATACATTAGGAAAGCTGTAAAGTGTTTGTGAGTAGTATAGGGGCGTGTTTGCTGTGCGCTGTGGCGCGTAACCGTAAGCGCGTCCTTGTGCGTCTCCGCCCGTTTCTGTGCCGCGTCCAGCCTTTTCGTTTGTTTGTTTGTTTGTTTGTTTAGGAGAATATGAACTGCTAACCAAGATAAATAGTCTAATTCTTTTGGGAACAACTTATGTATCCGACATAAACGTCCAGCTCCAAATAGCTTCTGCATTCTGGAAAGATTGGCTGATTTATTTACTGCTTCTCTTTCTTTCTTTCTTTCTTTCTTTCTTTCTTTTTTTTTTTCAGGAGAAACCCAGCGCAAGAATCATCAACGGTAGGTTTCCACCTGACTGATGTGTATCACGTGACCTATGCATTTTTATCATCCCTAATTCCTACACTTAAAAAAGACAGAAGAACAAAAAAAAATTAGAAAACTTTCATCTTGCACCATTACGGTTTTTATTTGTTTGCTTGTTTCTGACGGAAAAAAATTCAGCTTGTTTCCAGATGGAAAGAGTTTTTGAATTACTACCGCTAATGCTACCTCGCAGACCAGATGTTCATGTGAAAATAACACAACTTAGTTACAGACTGCCAAACCTATGAATCACTTTAAACCAGTAATAAGGAAAATAATTTATCAGCTGGCAAGAATGGTTTAGCAGTTTGATCAGCTCGGCTTGCGTTTTTTGCAGTTTGTAGATGGCATGGTCGAGCATAATTATTTAACAGGATTGTCCCTCTGGAGGAACTCTAACAGGTTTCATGTAGAACCATAAAAATGGAGGATTTCCAGTTCAAAATGCTTCTGGGTAAAATGGCAGAGCCAATAAACAACTCAGAAGAAACACTACTTAATAGTAATGCATGTTTGGGCATATTGTAACATTACCATATTCATAGAAAAACTTCTTTGGGGGAATCCTTAAAGCTTGTATATAAAACCCTAGAAGAAAGAGTTAGAAAGAGTTCCTAGAATCCCTTTAGGAACTTTACGTGAGTCATTATGACTGCATATGATTTGACATCAGAAATGGGAAACTCTTCTTTAAGAAGGCACTTGTCACCCTGTGCCACACACGTGCTCACGCCCCGGGCTACATACAAGTTGAGTGCAAGGCATTGCATGCTCTTACTTTGCAATGATGAACGCAGTGAGATGTTTGATGTAATTTGGGATTTTTCAGATGCTCATTCTGTAACAGTGCGCCTAAACACTGATATCTTTTTATACCATTGTCCAGCATTGTGAGGTCAATACTTCAACCGCTTGAGTGCTGGAATGTGTTCAATAATTAGCCACCATATTACAGCACATTAAATAAACATATCAATGGAGATGGACATTTCTGAGCTCACTATTGAAGATAACTATGGACTTAGACGACAGCTGTAATATTAATGCCATGATAAGTGCTATATTATTTATGCCATGTTGTAACAGGTTCTCAAAAAGAAACACCTTTAAATGAACATAGAATTGTGTTTTGTGGGTAAACTATAAAAACAGAAAGAAACAGTAGTACCTTTTTTAAACCAGACACAAAACTGCACTCAACTGTAGGCATGCATTAAGTAGGATTTATTCACCAAGCCACAGAACAATCCATAGCAAGTCACTTTTATCACTTTTATTCCCCTCCGACACACTGACATTTACATTTAGAATCTTATTGTAGGATGTTCTGCAACATATACAGGAAGTTGCTTTTTTATCTTAGGGTCGTGTGTTGGTGGTCTGTGTTATATTTTTTCCCTTTCGAGATCTTATCAAGCGAAACATTTTCCTTAGTCTGTAAATGAGAATAACTCTAGATGTTTTCCACTTGCCGATCATCTGAGAAGTAGAATTGAGATTCTTTATAGACAGGAGTCAGGTGTTTGCTTATTGTGTGTTGCTAATATGTGTTGGGGTGTGTGTGTGTGTGTGTGTGTGTGTGTGTGTGTGTGTTGCTTATTTGTCTTGCAAGCTTGTGGTGAGCTGTAGAGCTGTTTCCCGTAACTCTTCTTCGCTGTTTCTAGCACGCTGCTTGGCATGACGCATGGGTTTCCTTTGCAAGTGTGTTACTATTAACCTGTATATACGTCACATCAAATCAGATTTTTTTTTTCCCTGCCCTACAGGTACATTAGTGGCAGATATGTTCAGACATCCATCTTCCCCAGAACATGGTCTTTTTAAAGGTGAGGTTTGAATGAGCATTTCAGAGAAATGAGTGTAAAGTTCCTTCAGAAAAGGTCTTTAAGATTATTTAATGCCAATAGTTATGGAATATACTTTTCAGAACATAACACATATAATTAATCAATCATGCTATTATACAATATTATAAAATGTGTTACTTTTTCCTTGAACTTACTTGTTCCTTGAAGTGTTGTGAAAAATGGTCAGTGGTCACCAGCACCTTTAACCTTTTCAAGTCCGAGCTTATTAATCAGTTATTCTTAATACCTTAAAAACATGCTATTCAGTAACTACTGTGAATTATTCACTAGCTATTGTGTAAGTAATAATAATTTTAAAAAAACGTATGTAGCTACAGAGGTGCCAGCATCTACAGTTTTGCTGTACCATTTTATGATTTTTTTCCCCACTTGCTACAGTGATACAGGAGACACCTCAAAAAAAACCTGAGCTTTTCTTCTTTCTCAGCTCAGTCATCAGTCAGATCAAACATGAATAAAATTCACCCAGTGGAAAAGCCTGTTCATTAAAGGGGAAAGGACGTGGGACGTGAAAGATGCACATTTGTTTCTGATAGTGGTTACTTTCGCTTTGTGCTGACTTCATCTGTTTGAACTTTGAGCTGGGAATTCATGAGTGTTGGTTTTGTGAACCAATAGGAAACAAGATGGTATTACATTTATCATTTAGTCAGTGTGCTACCAGAAAATATGTGGCTAACATTTTCTCTTCATGTGAGTAATGGAGTGTAAAAACCAACCCTTATGCTCTCCTGATGCCCAGTTGATCAACAGTAAATAGTTTTCAGTACAGTTGTAATTGTTTATTACTATATCTACAATCCATATATTTCTGCAGTTAAATATAAGTTCAACCCTTGCATGTTTTATCATCCATGCTGTTATTATGTAGCCATCGTCTCCACCATCAGGTGGTAAATTTAAGGTTTTGCTAGGATTTTCTTGTTACCTCTGGCACCTCTGTAGGTAGAGATAATGAGGTATGGAAGGGATTAAAGAGGTTCTTTCAAATTAGCTGTTCATTTTTAACATGTATAAATGAGTCTTTTGGTCGTTCCGCCTAAACATTGTTTGTCAGGACTTAATACTCTGACACACTAACATTTAGATTTAAAATTACACGAAGGGCTGTCTGTTCATATTTCTGTAACATGTCTCTAACAGTCATCAAGCTAAGAAATGCACTTGTCTTGTGTAGTAAATAGAAATGGTGTATTTGCTCATTCGCTGGTTTATTTATTTTTTTATTTTAAAAGCTTTTAACATTAACCCTGCGCGAATTGGCTGTGCTTGGCCTACTTATAATTGTACAACAGTTAGGTCCGTTCCACTAATGTGATTGGTCAAGCAGCATTCCAAGAGTGCCTATATTTCCTATAACCACACTGGAACATTTCATTGTGTGTATCACTCCACTCATCTGTGTTCACCACATAAAATTCCACTAGCAGAGCAAAAATAAAGAGAACATTTGCCATATTGTGTCCTAAATGTCACTAAATCTAGATTATTTTTTTTGTTTATAGAACTGTTGTATATACTGTTGTATATCACACTCACAATCGTGCTGTTATACTGAATATCAGCGCGGCTGTGATTACCTACGGCCAAATCACAGCCGCGCTGATATTCAGTATAAACGCACTCTTGATTGTGCAATACTGTTTAAATACAAAGTGATATCTAAGTGGTGATAAAGATTTAGTGACTCCAACCTCACGAGTGAGTCTTTTGTTTGGTATCCAGTGAACAGCTCTGCAGAAGACAACCGTCTGGCCTGGGTGATGGAGTGGCCTACCAAGAATATCTTTCTGGATGAAAACAAAACGTGGATAAGTGTGGAGAAGCCGGGTGTTTATCTGGTCTACATACAGCTGACATACAGTCTCAAAAAGGATGGAAACAGCTCTAGCGTAGACCTCATGTTGCATGTGGAGTTCAGTTATCCTGAGGGTAAGGAGGAATTCAGTGGTGCCTTTGACACTCGGCAGCTCACAGAGAAGGAGCAAGACGCCCATCTCTCAGCCTTCCTCCTGCTCCAAATGAGGGCTGGGAACAGACTCTCAATATTGGCATATCCAAAGGAGAGGATAAAGTATGATGATGTTCACCCATTCTCCAGCTACATCACCATCATTCGGTATGCCGACTGGTCAGGCTGAGCAGGGAGAAGCTATCAATTTACCACAAGTTCGTCCATATGCTCTATGTTTATGTCAGCTATTTTCCTTCTTGCTACTTAAAAAACTGAAGTTCTTCTGTGATGATGTCCAAATGATGACCAGTGGCATCAGAGGCTTCTACGAAGTAAAATCGAGAAATGTTAAACCACAAGAAGAAATATGACAACTCAACAAATTCGGGATGTTTGCGTAGGGAGGTGCAATATTTATCTCGGTAATTTGTTCTTTGTTTTGTTTTGTTTTTCCCCTCCCCCTTTGTTGCATAATGTTCCCGACTCATGATTTTCTGAGAAGCATGACACATTTTCCGCCCATTAGAGACAAAAGTGATTTTCACTTTGTTTCGGGTTCGTTATGACTCAGTTGAGAAAGAGCATCATGCCTGTTTCCTCATTTCTCGGTTTGATGAAATGAGCACACACAAGTTAATGTCACTTCCACTAGCTGCTGCAGTTGACGCTTCATTACGTTTGTGAAACGAGGGATCATTTTTTTGGGATGGTGTTTCTGTGAAATCTGTTCTTCCCATTATTTTGAAAACATATACAACTGAATGGCTGAATGTTGTGTTTTTAAGCACGTTCTGAGAGGAGTATCCTGTTATTTTAAAAAATTTTTAATGTGTAATAACAATCCGGAGAAATTCTCAGTACCAAAATGATAATTTAGCAGTATTTTCGTTTTGTGTTTTGTTTTGTTTTGTTTTCCCCACCCTGCGCAGAGCATCATCCGTTAATAACCTCATCATTATATAATCTAAACCAAAAATCAAGCCATGCAATTTCATTAATGCTTTTATCATGATGTTTTTTTTTTTCTATGGTTCAGGGAAAATGTAGATGTATCCATTTTGCCTTAACACTTAATATAAATGTAGTATACTTAACGCAGAGTTGAAATGACAGTGATGCTCTTCAAGTAGTACCACTGAGACTTTGTTTTCCTGATCAGTATTTTTGATAAAGATTTATAAATATGAAAGAAAGTGAGGTATGTAATACCATAACACACTAATTTAACAGCCATAAAGCTGAAATCTGTTGCTTTGTGATAATCAATATTAAGATATTTTGGCACCTCAAGTACACCTCAAGTAGTATATTTTCTCCAGGTTGTTTGTAATATCCTCAGGGTTGAGCTTAACGTTCTTGATTTTCTGATTTCCTGAACTAATGTTTTAACTATCTTAAAGTCATCTTTACAAGAATAGTTACATGACACACAAAATCAGTTTCCTTGTTTTGCGTTTGTTATGAGTCAGCTGAAAAAAAAAAAGCATTTCACCTCTGTAAGGTCAGATACATTTGGGGCTGCTGATCAGAATTCTAAGGACATTTTTTTTAAAATCATTATACTATGTTTTGGTTTGTTTCTTGTTTCTTGTAAAGTGGCCTTGGATGTGAGACGTAAGAAAGGCCCTACATAAATTAAACATTATTATTATTATTACTATTATTATTATTATTATTATTATTATTATTATTATTAAATCCTCAGTATTGACATTTGAAAACATTTGCAACTACTCTTCAGACATATTTGATTGTATATGATTAGTATTTTTATTGTTAGCCTGAATGATACACTCATGTTGAAAGATTGAAATGGACTACTGTCTTTGTTCTCAAATAGCTCAGTAATATTGTATTTATCTACTGCATTTTCGTATAATTGTAATTATTTGTTATTTAAAGCGATAAATTCATTTATAATTGCATCTGAACACTGTGTTTTTATCAAGATTTTATCAAGATCAGTGACTTTCTTAGTGATACACACACACACACACCACACATATATCTTACAGATATACATATTACAGATTTACATTTGGATCACTGGGAGTAAAACGTGATTTCTTTAGATGATAATTCAGTCTTGACTTCTCTCATACACAGTCATACTCTCACAATCTCATACTTTCATATACACATACTCTCATGCAGGCTATCATACTCTCACACACACACAGTCACACTCTCACACAGACTATTATACTCTCAAAAAGACTCTCACACACAATCAAGTTCTCTCGTACATACTATTAAACTCTCACTCACAATTATACTGTCACACTCTATTTATACTCTCTCACACTCATCCTCTTTCATACAATCATACTCACACTGTCTTCCTCTGACCCACTAATAATCTCACATTTTCATACTCTCTCACACACACGATCATACTCTCACTCACACTATCTTACTCTCACATACAACCATACTCTCTCACATGCAACCATACTCTCTCGCACAGACTATCATGCTCTCACATACAATTGTACTCCCACCCACGTTATTATACTCTTTCATGCACACACACTCACACATCACTCTATCATACACATCACCCTTTGTCACGCACACTATCATACTTTCACACACAGTAATACTGACAAGAACTTTCATTCTCTCTCACACACTGTCATACACACTTACACACCTGTGAACACACGCAGCCATAATCTCTTATACATCATCATACTCTCTTGCACACACTCCTACGTATTACTCTCACCTCCTTACACATACTATCAAACTCTCACGTACAATAAAACTTCTTAAACTTGCCATCGTATTCTCTCACACAAACTGTTTTGAACTGATGCAAAAAAACTTTTTAAAAAAGTGCAACACATCTAGAAATTGCAGGAAGGAAAATGCTGCAAACATATTTAGGGTTTTTACAGAACTGAAAATAGGATAATTAAGAGCAGAGTGATCATTTTAGTTCAGAATTTGTTTTATGGTTGCAGTCTGTCCCTTTTCTGTCAAAGTACTGTTCTGTGGGATGAAAATCAAATGCAAATCATCACACTGTAACCACATCACAGTTTGGTATGGAACAGAAACATAAAAACTGGCACGTGTGGAAATAAATCCTTTATCGTACAAGAGGATGCAACATATAGGTACAGGGGTTCTGGCAAACAAGGAATAGCACAAAACACTAACATTTATATTCTTTTCTGACAAAAACATGTTTTATAACTTAGAGTTAAACTTAAAGAAAGCTAAAAGCACTTGAGTGTAAATTGAGATTAATATTCTTTTTAATTGAATGGGTTTTAAACACCTGCAGCAGCACAATAGTGCCTACTAAATCATATTCTAAAAACATGTATTTTACTTTTTTATTTAGATTTTTTTTTTTTTTTAGACTTTTTCAAATACTCAAAAGAACTGATTCATCCTTAGACCATGAATACAAGCCACTCTCTACATTACTGTGAATATTAGACTGTATCAGAAGTAATAATAGAACATTTATTTAATTTTATATTAAATCCCGTCAGAAGTTGGACTGACTCTCTCTCTCTCTCTCTCTCTCTCTCTCCAATTTGCAGTACATCAACAAAATAGGATATTGCCAAAGTATTTAAGAATTAAATATTTTAGCTTTATACTTTGCTCTATCTATACCTCTATATTGCTCTATTTCTCTCTCTCTCTTTCACTCTCCATCTCACTATTACACCTCAAACTTCAATAAGGTTTGGAAAAACAATGTACTATAAATTGTGGATGCTCTCAGCAGCCCAAAGGGAAATTTTGCAGAGGACAATCAAAATGTCATTTCTCTGAGAAGCTTTGTACAGTGGTGGAAAATTACCTATTTTCATACACAATTACACAACACCAAAAGCAAATTCATGATCTAAAAAGATACATTTTACATGCCCCACTTTTGTGTATTTCCAGATATCAAAAAAGATATCAAGGCACCACACTGCCACTGCACCATATGTGGAGTCATTCTTAATGGAATTTCCCCAGTCAAGAAACAATCAATACATAAACCGAAAATAGTGCTTTTAATCTGTTTATATTGTTTTAAATAGCCATCGTAATACAGCCATGCTGAATCGTACGCCTAGAGATCTGACCTGCTGTATCACTTTCCTGATCCAGCTGATTATAATTGCAAATATAATTGTTCCAAAACCTTATTATTTCATTATCTGTAAAGATTACAAAGATTCATTTTATATCTTGTACTTTGGTTTATTTCCACATACTGTATCAAGAAGACCTTAGGGGTGATTCCATGTCACATCAACCAGGGGGTGGAACCACACCGCCACCGATTTAGCTGATTTTTCACCATCTCTTAATGTAAGAATGAGAACAAAAACCCTCAAGCATTTTGAGTCAACTCTCACTCGTTAGGGAACGGTAGCCATTTGAAAATTTGGCCCAAATGCGCTTCATTATGTCCCACTCCCCTTTTTTGAAACATGTTTCTTGTAAGAAACTTTATGTATATTTATGTAATTTGTGATGTAGAATCAGAATCTGCGATTAAACTTTATAAATATCTCTAATGATTTCAATGATAAATGGCAAAAATCACTTTTTGGGGTACCCAAACAACTTTTTGTTTTATCCCCCAGAACCCTACATTTAGTAGCTTCACTTCATCTTACTAATAAGTGGTGTGTGTGTGTGTGTGTGTGTGTGTGTGTGTGTGTGTGTGTGTGTGTGTGTGTGTGTGTGTGTGTGTGTGTGTGTGTGTGTTATGCCGCATTACAAAGAAATTGCAAAAACTTCAACAATCTATAATTTTTGCACATTTTGCCAAAACATGTACAGGAACGTATATAAAAATGTAGATAGTGAGTTGACAAAATATAAACAAGTATATTTTAAGAACAAAAACTTCGGAATTCTAAATCTATTCAAATTCAATACTGTGTGTACGCACAAACACTGTTCAAATGTCCAAGTAACAAATTCTAAGCTATAAAAAATTACATTTCTAACTACCCAAATACTGTAAGGGCACAGCCTAGCAAACTTTTTTTTTAGTGTTAGTGTTTAAGTTTATTGTCATGTGCATAAAGAGTGCTTGAGCATCTATACACAATGAAATTCTTGTGCTAGAGTTGCACACTCCTACCCAGACGCCGTGCAAAAATGATAAATGAACTCTTCTGTAGTACAAAAAATGGCAAACTGTAAGCACTGAACAAAGACAAAAGACTGTGTAAAAGACCGAATTAATGTGCTCTAAGCAAGTAAAAATAATAAACTGTAAACATTGTATGCAGTCAGAAAGTGACATAGTGGGAGATATTGCACATAGAGTAAAAGGACAGTCAGAGTCTGATATCAGAGTATGAGAATATGAATCTGAGTTCCATGTGGTTGTTACTGGAATGATACAAATGATATCAGCATCCCAAAAAGGAATTAATGAAAGCTTTCATAACTACAGTGTCAGCTGGGTCATTTTTGATCGAAAGTAGTCAAAATATTCATAGATTTTTTTTTTTTTTTTTCAGAACCAGTGTCAGAACATGAATGAGTGGCCCCCAGTATTCTTTCTTCCATTCTGGCCAGAACAAATTGTGGTCTGGTTTATGATGGTGCATACATTTGACATAAATGTCCAGGTTTTTAATACATTTTCTTACAATACAAATAACATAACAAATAACCACCCCATATCACATAGTACAGCAGCATACTGTCCAGGTTTGAGATCATAATATCTGGCTACAGTAGCAGATTTCTCCTGTCAAATGATTGTGGATGTTTTATCAGCCGACAGTCTAAGCATTTTCAAAACACTTTCAGGTATGAGTAACCAAAAATTTTATAGTGCCCCCAATTCCATCACAGGCACTTTTACCATGGCTGGTTGCAAAAACATTTCCGTTCAGCTCCAACTGCAAAATCATCATTCTTCCTGATTCTTGTGATTCTACTCTTGGCTTGCTGTGCCATCACAGAAGTAATGCACAAGCTTCAAATTTGGTAACAAAACCTACAATGGGTTCATGATAACTTCAGTAAACCTATGAACAGCAGCATTGTGTTCCCTTGCATTACTAACAATGCAAAAACTTTTGCAACTCAATGAACCATAATCTTCAGTGACTAAGCAACTTCCTTTCGGTTAATGCAGTTAAAACCGTTGCTCCAAATTAGCAGCAGATTTTGCTCCTTCTCTGTCAGAGTTAAATTAGGCCTGTCATTTTTGCATAATGATCTAAGTGGCAGGTTGGGACAAGGATGACTTTAATACTGCATTTCTCCAGTCTCAATGACTGTCATTAAAACAATGACCTGAGGAAGCCACTCACCCGGTTTTCATAATCAGCTAAATAGGATGGTGAAATCTTAAGGCCAATGGCGAATGTAATCAATGAGCTCACCCATTTGATGATGCAATATAGGGTCTTACTAATTTCATTTCAATTGCCCTTAGTGAAGATGGTGCAATCCCTAAGTTGCATTATAATCATGATCATATTCATTCCAGGAAAAATTAACTGCAAAATCTGTCTTAAAGTAACAATAAGAACACTGAATACCTATTAACTGTACTTTGTACTTTTCTATGTACATTTCTATACATTCCTCTACATATTTTGGCAAAATGTACAAAAAGTATTGATTGTTGTTTGTTGTTTTTGTTTGTTTGTTTGTTTTTGTTTTTGTTATTTGTTTGTAATGAGGCATCACACACACCCAAAGTTCACTTATTTATAAGATAAAGTGAAGCTAAATGTTTCCTAAAATGTGTAGCTTGATACAGGTTGACAGAAGTAGGTTTCTGTTCGGATCAAACATGGGTAGCCCAAAAAGTGTTTTTTGCCATTTATCATTGAAGTCATTATAGATGTGCCATTCTGATTCTGCATCAAAGATTGCTTAATTATCCGAGTTTCATCTTCATAGTGTGTATACTTTGTGAGTTATTAAGAAAAAAGTGCAAATTCTGTAACCAGGAAATGCATTACGGTTTTCACAGGAAGTCTGTGTACACTGATGGAGACCAGAGTGCAAAACTGTTTGTGGCAATTGCAGTCCTAAAGCTACTATAGCAATTGTAGTCCTAAGCCATCATAGCATAACCGTTCATATGAATTGTGGTCCAAATCAATCTTCATGGTTTTTAAGTGGTGCCATCCTCAGTAATCTCAATGATCTTCAGGCTGTCCATGTGGGACCATCCTGAGCAGTGAGTGATTTCCAATTGATGAGAACTCCAACCAGAAGTAGAGCATCAGGATCAGGCAGATCTGGAGAGCGAGCAGAAGGGGTCAGGATCATTGGTATCTCAGGAGTAGCATGTGTAGCTCGACAGAAAAAGAGAGAGCGAGTCTGAGAATGAGAGAGAGGGAGAGCGAGGGAGAGATTATTAGGTATGCTTATTGTCCTGTAATAGTTAATGATTGCGTGCAGAGTGCAAGCAGGGACTCCGGCAAGACTAGCTCTGACAGCATAACTAAAAGAGAGAGCCAGAAGGTAACACAGACAGGAGAGTGCCCTGGGACTTAAGGCGGCCAGCCACTCAACCGTCAACAAACCTGAGTGAACATGTGAGAGTGGGGGGGGCAGCATCCAAACATCCCAGGTCACCACAACACTCTATGCCCGTGAACCCTCCAGATCTACTCCTTTACCTAAGAAGAAACTATTCACAAAAGGCTTGACAAAACAAATATGTTTTCAGCCTAGACTTAAACACTGGTCCTTAACTGTGGGGATTTGTAAGAGAAAGCTCCACCCCTACTGTAGCCTTCACTATTCGAGGTACCAACAAATAGCCTGCACCTTTTGATCAAAGTAGGTGTGGAGAATCATAAAAGAGCAAAAGTTCGCTCAGGTACTGAGGCGCGACACTATTCAGTGCTTTATAGATCAATAGTAGTATTTTAATATAGATTTTTATATTTTTTATATTTTGCCCAGAGGTAGCATATATAAAGGAAAGAGCAGTGGGCCTAAAACAGAACCTTGCGAAACACCAAACTTTACCTTAGAATGTGTAGAGAGGTGACCATTTACATCTACAAACTGAGAATGTTCAGTCAAATAAGACCTGAGCCAGGAGAGGGCCGTTCCCTTAATGCCCACAACATTTTTTAATCTATCAAGGAGAATAATATGATCATTGGTATCAAAAACTGCACTAAGGTCAAGCAATACAAGCAATGAAACACAACCTTGATCAGAGGCCAGTAGTAGGTCAGTTGCTACTTTAACCAGCACTGTCTCTGTGCTATGATGAAACCTAAATCTTGACTGACACATTTCATGAATGTTATTCCTATGTAGGTATGAGCATAGCAACTGTGCTACAACCTTTTCTAAGATCTTGGAAATAAAGGGGAGGTTTGATATTGGCCTATAGTTGGACAATTGACAGGGGGCAGGGGCAGGTTTTTTAATCAGGGGTTTGATAACTGCTAGTTTAAATGATTTAGGTACATAGCCAGTGCTTGAATTGATTATTTTCAGAAGAGGTTTGATTGCTTCTGGAATTATCTGTTTGAAGAAGCATGTAGGTAAGGGACCTAGTATGCAAATTGATGATTTTGATGAGGAAAGTAGTGAAATTAGTTCAGTCTCTCGATCAGTCTCTCTAATCATTCATCTGATATTGTTATATTATTATCTAGTTCAGTTCAGACAGTTATAAAACTGTCTGGCTTTAAATTAATAGTCTGAATTTTTTTGCCTGATATTTTCAATTTTGCCATTGAAAAAATTCATGAAGTCATCGCTGCTATATAATGATTGTGTGCATGTTTCTGTTGTGGTATTATTCCTAGTTACTTTTGCTACAGTATTATTTCTGTTATCTTCAATTAGAGTGGAGAGATACATTAATCTCACAGCATTAAGAGATTTCCTATAGTTTAGTAGGAGGTTCTCCTTCCATGCTGTTTGAATTACTACCAATTTAGTTTGACACCATTTACGTTCTAATCTTCAAGTGGTCTGTTTTAAGGTGTGTGTGTGTGTGTGTGTGTGTGTGTGTGTGTGTGTGTGTGTGTGTGTGTGTGATCGTTATACCAGGGTGCTAGCTTTTTCTCTCTAATTATTTTTCTTTTAACTGGAGCTACCTTATCTAGTGTGTACAGAGGGTCTTCCAAGTTATCAAAATGAATATTAAAGTCTCCAACAAGTAATGCTTTGTCTAAAGAAACAACCAGGTTAGAGCTGAAATTTGCAAATTCACAAAGGATTTCAGAATATGGCCCTGGGGCTCGGTTAATAATAATTAATGACTGGGTAGACTTATTTTTTGTGGCTACATTTGTTAGGTTAGTATAAAGAACTTCAAACGCATTGAATTTATGACTAGGCTTTTGTGTGATGCCTAGATTATCATTATAAATGAGTGTACTACATAATGCTACATACTCATTTGGTTTTATCCACGTTTCTGTTAAACACAGTACATTAAACTGCCGATCAGTAATAGTTTCATTAACAATAAGCACTTTAGACATATTTAACAATACTAGCTTCAGATCAAAGGTGCTGGCTATGCATTCAGTATGATTTCATTTTATATTAATTAGGTTCCTAAAACAAACTTTCTGAGTATTTTTCCTTTTTTGTTTAGCTCGGAGAACAGACACAGTCTCAATATTTTGGAACCTAAGTGACGACTTAAAGTGACGATTCGGTTTAGCCTGCTTGTCTGCTCCCTGGCCTTGGCTCTGGATTGTCACCAAATAACTAGGCCTTTTCTGAGACTATGTGCTATGCTGCAACAAATGAGAGCAGCAACAATCCCGAGTGGGATGGATACCGTCCCACCCTAACAGGCCTGCTTTGTCCTCAAAAATGCTCCAATTATCTATGAAGCCCATAATGTTTTCAGAGCACCACCTAGACATCCAGCAGTTCAGCGACCATAACCTACATCACCTCGCTGCATTTGGATGGGGCTAGAACATATTACTGCATCGGACATTGTCTTCGCTAATTTACACACCTCTACAATGTTACTCGTAGTAACCTCTGACTGACGAAGGCAATATCATTAGCTCCTACATGTATAACTAGCTTTGAAAACCTATGGTTGCCTAAGACCATAAGATTACCTGCTATGTCTGGCACCGTGGCTTCCGGTATACACTTAACTAGTGCTGTTGGTGCCCCTACAGGCCTAGCTGATTTCACAAGGAAGTTTGATTTCCCTTTTTGCTGCTGGAATATTTACTTTATTCTTGTGTAGTGTTATCTCCACATACAGTTGAAAGTGTACACTCACTAACTCATTCACTTTCAGTAATTGCTTTATCCTCATCAGGTTCACAGTGGATCCAAAGCCTATCCTGGGAACACTGGGCCTCAATTACCAAGCTGGATATGAATGAATTTATGCGTAAATCGTTCATACAAGTACACAACAAATTTGGTATTCATGGAATTCCAGAAATTACTAAGAATACATCAAGAAAAGTTTATGAAAACCATTCCATTCCAAGAAAACCGTTTTATTTTTTGGCAGTAATTAAAGAATATGAACAATAAAGAAACTGAGTCAACAAAAAAGCATGAATTAAAACAAATAAAACTAATTCAATTACAACAAAAGAAATTCTGCCATATACATGGAGGACAAGCCATACTGTCTACTGGAAGCCATGTGCCATAAACAAATGCTTCAGCTGAGAATCATTTAGTGCTCGCTTATTATTATTATTATTATTATTATTATGTTATTAAATATTTTATTGGCATAGTCAAAATAGCTTCCATCTCTACCTTTCAGCCTTTACCCAGACCATTCATTTCATGCTTCCAGCTGTCTGTCCACTTTAACTTTTATGGAGTTTTGTGGCGTCACGAAATGCAAATAAGATGTGTCGGGAACACACATTGCACTTTACAGGTGTATTCCCACCTCATGGGACACCAGGCATTTGCAGGATATCCTGCACACACATTCACAGGTATGGACAATTTACATATCTTAGCCAGTGAACCTACTGACATGTTTTTGGGAGGTGGAAGGAAACCCCTGTGGACAAGGGGAGGAACCCCACACAGACAATAAACCAAACTCAGAATTGAACCAGGGACCCTGGAGCTGTGACGTGGTAACACTACCTCCTGTGCCACCCTGAAAGTGTGTAGTTACTGTATATTGTTTTTTAATTATGGTGTAGTGGTGATGTATGTTTCATGTATATGATGGCACAGTGGAACAGCAGCTTCGTGCCACACAGCTCTAGCTTTCCAGTCTGTATACACATCCCATGTCCATAAAATGCACGTCTGTCTGTCTGTGTGTATGTATATTTGCATGTACACTGGTATAGTACACAAATATATATATGCAATATAAAAATTAAACTTGAACATTTTTATATTTTTACTTCGATGTCTTGCTTCTAAGAATAACCGAATATGATTATTTCAAACTTTCAAAATGTACAAAAATGATTAATATGCTAGTGAAATGTTTAGATTTATTTATGAAAAATAATTGGGATACAAAAACAACAGTGAAATATATAAACTGATGTATTTGTAATATCGTGCTTACACTCTACCTGTGCAGCATCCAGCATTTGTGTTGTTTGTTTCCTTAAAAAAGACTAATGATGCCACCCAAAGGCTCGACAGTGCCACTGCAAAGTATGTTCGTGTTTTCTGCTTTAATACAATTTCCCCAGTCAAGACATAATATATGATGTATGTATATAATAAATAATATGTACATAATATATGTTGTTTATATTGTTATATTTTACAGTCTTAGTACAGCATCAATGCTGAGTCATACTCCTAGAGAGCTGACCTGCTGTATAACTTCCCCGATCCAGCTGATCAAGGTTAGCCTTCACTCCCAACACGCATCAATGAGCCTTAGGTGCACATGACCCTGTCAGGGGTTCACCGGTTGTCCTTCCTTGGACCACTTTTTGTAGGTACTAAACAATGCATACCGGGAACATCCCACAAGACCTGTCGTTTTGAAGATGCTCTGACCCAGTCGTCTGGCCATCACAATTTGGCCGTTGTCAAAGTTGCTCAGATCTTTATGCTTGCCCGTTTTTCCTGCTTCCAGCACATCAACTTGAAGAACTGACTGTCCCTTGCTGCCTAATATATCTCAACCTTTGACAGGTGCCATTGTAATGAGATAATCAGTGTTAGTCATATATATATATATATATATATATATATATATATATATATATATATATATATATATATATATATATATATATATATATATATATAGTCATGTGAAAAAATTAGGACACCCCATTAAATATTCAGTTCTTTATTAAGAAATGTCAACATGTCAATTTCTGATCTTGTTTTAATTTGTACCTGTAGATGAAAGTGATGTAATTGCATGTAAACAAAAAAAATCACTTTGTTTTCACATATTAAACAAAAGAAATCAACAAAAAATGAGTATTTCAACTGAGGAAAAATTTAGGACCCTCTTTGCCCTAATAACTAGTGTTTCCCCCTTTGGCTGAAATAACCTCAATGAGACGTTTCAATGCAGAATTCTTTCAGCTGTGTGATGTTTGAGGGGCTTCTTGCATGCACAGTCCATTTCAAATCACCCCACAGGATCTCAATAGGATTTCGATCTGGGCTTTGACTTGGCCATTCCAGAACCCTCCATTTTTTTACTTTTCAGCCAGTCCTTGGTGGAATTACTGGTATATTTTGGGTCATTGTCATGTTGCAAGGTCCAGTTTTTTTTCACATGACTGTATATCTATCTATATCTATATCTATATCTAATCAACAGTTGGGTACATTCTTAAAAAGAAACAAAGCACTGGTGAGCTCAACAACACTGAAAGACCTGGAAGACCATGGAAGACAGCTAAAGTGGATGATCGAAGAATCCTTTCCTTGGTGAAGAAAAACCCCTTCACAACATCAAAAGAAGTCAAGAATACTCTGGAGAAGCTAGGCGTATCATTGTCAAAATCTACAAGTCAGTCGCCTGATCTCAACCCAATAGAGCATGCTTTTCACTTACTGAAGACAAGACTGAAGGCAGAAAGACCCACAAACAAGCAGCAACTGAAGGTGGCTGCAGTGAAGGCCTGGCAAAGCATCTCCAGGGAGGAAACTCAGAATTTGAGTTTTGTGAACATGGGCCCCAGACTTCAGCCACTCATTGACTGCAAAGGATTTTCATCCAAGTATTAAAATTATGGTTATATTTACAATTATGTCACTTTGTCCAAACACCTTTGAGCCCCTGAAAATGGAGGCACTTTGTTGAAAATGGCTGTAATTCCTAAATGGTAAATGCCATATTTTTGTGGAACCTCTTAAAATAAATCTGAAAGTCTACACTTCGATCACATCTTGATTGTTCTATTTCAAATCCATTGTGGTGGTGTATAAAGGCAAAATCACAAAAACTCTGTCATTGTCCAAATACTTCCGGACCTGACTGTATATATATACACACACATATAAATATACATATATACATGTACATATACTTAATTTTTTAACATCTATGAAATAAGCAGTTTCACTAACCGAAGAGCCGGCCATGTGACAGCCACACAATATAGCCACTTCGTTAATTGTTGACTTTATGGCATGCAGTTGTGGAAGTGTAATGACTCATAATCGTACAATCTGTGTCACCCAGAAGACGATCTGTTCCCTTTTGAGTCTGGTTCCTCACAACATTTCTTCTTCATGTAATTTCAGGTCGTTTTTCCTTGCCACTGTCACTTCTTGCTTGCTCATTAGGAATCTAGATGATGATTTCTGTAAAGCTGCCTTGTGACAATGTCTATTGTTAAAAGTACTATATAAATAACATTGAATTGAACTGAACTATAAAATTGACGATAGATGTATTTATTTATTATGAAAAATAGATAAATAGCTGTTTTATTAGATTAATAAAGACATGCCTTGATTAATTCAGCACTACATAAACAGAAAGGGTTGATGCTACAGTAGTAGCTGAACCTGATGGAACATTTTGTGACCTATGTGTTCTATGTGGGTGACCAATGAATGGCTCAAAACACTTAGTTCTGGTCCACTAATTTGATTGGCACAATTTTTGTTCCAAGAGTGCTGATATTTAGTATAACCCCACAGGTACATTTCACTGTTTGTAGTACTCCATTTGACTTCTCTTGTATTCACTACATAAAATTCCAATTCTAGCAATAGTTTGTTATTCTGGGACCGTTACTACACTTACTACAGGCTCTCAGTCAGTCTGTGCGTGGCAACACGCAATGCTCTACCCAGCTGTGTCTTCTTTGGGAACTATTTTCGTTGACGGAGCAAAAAGGACCAAAATATTTGGCCATATTGTGTCTGAAATGTCACTAGTTTATAGAACTGTTACATAAAAGCAATATCTCACTCACAGCTGTGCTGTTGTACTGAATATCAGCACGGCTGTGATTGCCTGAAGCCAACAGGAGTACTGATATTCAGTACAACAGCAATGTTGCTCATGCTATACTGCCTAATTATACCATACCAATTCAGTAGTTCAAATTGGTCAGAAGGTGTTGCTTAATTTTCTGTAATGGCATCTAGCAGCAGCTGTAATTCAAACCACAGGTTTATATTAATGTGCTTGTTCTAATGTGTTACCATTTCTGTAGTAACAGGTAATTCACAAGGACTTGTATGGTGGATGATAAAAAAAAATCATTTAAAAAAGTATGTTGTTAATTAACAATGAAATACATATAATCATTTATGTGGTGAAGCTTTCTGTATTTGTTATTTATGGAAGGAGTCTCCAGTGTCAGCAATAAGTTTTCTGACACGGGACAGAGGGCTTTGCACTTTCCGGTTTCTCTGTAACATGGCAAGCTGTGTTTTTTTTTATTATTATTATTAACTTAAAGTGAAAGAAAAGAGAAGCCAGTGAGGAAATAACTGTTTATAGCTGCTATAATATATTGCATGTGTTAACTTGTCTCATGGATGTTCTGATACATTAAAAATGTAAATAATACTTTAAATGAAGTTAAAAAGCATGATATGCTGTTCATTAATAAATAAACATTGTGTCAAACCATGTTATACCAGACTGTCATTGATTATTTTCCTATAGCAGAATACCCTTTCATGTTTTATATCTCACATAATACAAAGGTCATGATCTCTTTACTGATTGCTCCTGGGTGTGTTTGGAAACAGAGAATGACTCAGAGGACTGGATTCTTTATCACTGTCAGTGTGAAAAGCATCTGAACTTAGACATCTTCCACCAAACAGATAATCCTTTGTAGCTCTTAACCTTCTCAGGAACACTGTAAATATATTGTACAGTTTTTCTCTTCTGTTGTCTGCACTATTGTGGAAGGCACTATCATGATAATCGTGGAAGGCTCTCCATCCACAATAGAAGAGGAGAATATCTGTGAATACTTTCCACTTCAACTTCCCACATTTCCTTGGTATTCTTGACTGTTTCAATGTCAAACCCTTGACAAGATTTTTTTTTTTTTTTTTTTTGATATTGCAGAATGATGAGCTTGTCTATATAGCTAAACACCTCAGCTGGTGTAAAAGCTGTGGAAGTGAAAAGGCACTGTTCTGGCATTCAGCATTAATAAAGTGCCCTGAAGGGTCTGTCTTATGTGTCTCTTCATGCCTCCTGACCCACCTGGTGATCCTAAGCTGATGGATTTTGCTAGCATTAGATGTGGGTGAACTAGTAAAAGTACAAGAAGAGGCCTATCCTATCCTCATTGATTAGGGAAAAAGGGGTATCTTTGGGCTGCTTGTACCAGTACTGAAGTGTGGCAACAAGACAGGCACAATGTCCAAAGCCAAATTCTGTGAAGGCTGTTGTGATTGCTTCTCTGTACTCTCTCTCTCTCTCTCTCTCTCTCTCATTTTTTCCCTCTGTTTGTTTGCTCTTCATCTCTGGCTGTCAGAGACTAAGAGTGCCATCAGTCTAAAAGCCCTGTTGTGAAGTAGAGAATGAAAAGAAAGCAAAAGAAAAGGTTATTGTTTCGTCTGGGGATTTTCCCCGGTTTTCTTCTGCTTAGATATGGTGATGCATCTCCAGGACTGCTCAGTGGCTCATTCTTGCTGGGATTTAATTTAGGCTTATGAGCTGCCATCAGTGACAAGATGTCTGGCAGACATTCTGAGTTCCATAGAGAAACATGAGGGAGTCTGGGGGAGTAAAAGAGGGGATGCTATTATAGCAGCAAAGGGAGACTAAATGTTGAACGGAATGTTTTAAATGTGTTGCTGGCTAATGCAAGAGGTAAAGAGGAAAAGGACTTGGAACCTTTAAGGGTTGATAGAGTGCTGGAAGCTATGGAAGAATGACAGATAGAGTAGAGGTTGTGACTAGCAGGGGGAGGTATGGTTAGTCAGTGGTGAGATGCAGGAAAGGTGAGGGGAATGAATACAAGGGGATGATCTGAAATGTGGAAATGTGTAGAAAATTGATGTCTACAGATGTAGATGGCTTTCTGACTCATTTCCTTCCTTGTGTATTGGAGGGTGGATGCTTTGATAATAATTTCTGTTGCACTTATTCCTCTCCATTTGCTGGTAGTGATAAGTTTTGTTTATTTGTGATTTTCTATATTTTGGTTTGCTGTGAATGCAAGTCTTAGTGCTGTGTTTTTCTGTAATTATAATAAAATCTTTAGCCATATCCTGTCAGTCTTATACTCACCACCAGCTGATACCGTCCTTCCAACCCACGACTTAATACTGTTATTGTTCTCACTCTTTCCCTAGACCTTAGCCTCCTGCAGGAACATAACAGCTGTGTGTGAGGCATAGATCACATTGAACCTCCCTGGTTAATGCAGAGCTTTTTACAGTGCACTACAAAGACATACTGTATTTCTTTAGCATTGCTGTGGAGATCGCTGGCTGCTGGGCTTCATTATGAAAAAGCACTCTGTTATCTGTCATCAAACAGCACTGTTGAGAATTCTCTCTGTTGCATAAGAAACTTCTCCTCTTCTCTGCAAACACAATCAGGCTTGCAAGTCACATGGTAACACAGGTATTTTCAAAATGCAGATAGTTTTTACCCTTTAAAATATTTTGCCAACTGACAATACAGAAACTTTCCACATTTTAAAATACTAGCAGTGCCATGTGACTTGCAAGCCTGATTGTTTTTGCAGAGAAGAGGAGACATTTCATGAGTTCAGTAAGTCTAATCATATGTGGTGAAAAGCACAAACTTTATGCATGACGTGGGCAATGCTCAGTAATATTAAAACAGAGGTAAAATTATGTATTAAATATCACTCTTGCTCAAACAGCATAGTGGTAGAGGTTAGTTTGGTTAAAGTACGTTGGTGCAAAGTTTGATACTTTGAGTGAGAGTATGATACGTTGCTTGTGCCAGAAGAGTGATATTCAACGTATAGAAGGTGCTGCAAATTTGCAAAAGTTGCATGCAAACATTTTTTTCTGTGAGACCAGGTTTATTTATTTATTTGGGGGGAGTGTTGCACTGGCGTGCGGTGAACTGGCATCTCAGTGTTTCTGGGAAAAGGCCCAGAAGCCACTGACCATGCTCCTGAGGGGTGCAAAGAAAAGCATTTGCCCTATCAACAGAACATAAAAAATATCTTTGTCATATTATTTATTATATTTATTTTCCAACCATGCCCATGGATTCTGCAGAAATCATGTTAGGGAAATAAGGAGCCAGTTTAATAAATGCGATTGTAAAATTGTTGCCTAAGGATGTTTAACTGATAGCTTGCTATCTGAGTGTTTTAGTCCCAAAATGAGTTAGTGCTTCGATCAATTTGCTGGTTATGTGTTATAACAAAATAGACATCAGCATAATAGATTCAGTTTGTAAACTGTCTAAAGATGAGCTGTCAAATTATCCATAATGTACACACACATGATGTACCACAAACCTCATAGTTGACATCCTCAACTCAACCTCAATTTGCCCTTGCCACTTTGCTTGGACTAACTGATCATCTATTACTCTTGGTCAGAGTTGTGCCTTTGGGTTGAATCTCGCGACTGCTCCAGGGGGAAATCCCCAAGGGGGCAGTTTGATTGTAACCGGAATCCAGTAAAGCGTGATATGTACTTGTCCTTGAATACTTACGGGTATGTGGTATGTCGCAGCTGGAACAAGGAAGCATGTGGCACATCAGGGAGCTGGACCGATGCTCCCATTTCCATAACTGAACATTGGTCCTGAAAGTGCTCAGGCTGTCCACAGCACCAACACACCTCTCTAGGCCTTAACGCTGCACCTACACTACATAGCCAAAAGTATGTATCCCCTTGATTTTGGATTGTGGCTGTGGGCATTTGTGCCCATTCAGCCAGAAGAGCATTAGTGAGGTCGGTCGCTAATGTCAAGTGAAAAGGCCTGGTGCGCAGTTGGCATCCCAAGTTGTTGTTTTGTTTTTGGTTTTTTTTATGGCTGAACTGGTTTTGTTTTGTTTTTGTTTTTTTCAGTTGTAATGAATGTTTAGAAATGGTTGCAGCACCTCAGTGGGAAAGATGTTTCTTTAGCTGTCTTGTCTCTTTTGCCCAATGTTAAAGTTCAGACACATGTTTAAACATGTCAAAGGTGAAGCCTTTCTGACATGTATAAATACCAGATTTCTCACATTTTTTCCATAGTCTTCTGTATTTTCTTTCTTCACATCCTCTTTTTGAAGGAAGTCTGCAAATAGAAAGCTCATGTGTCTCTAGAAACAAATATAAGTAGCAGGAACTGAGAGAAAAATACTGTTTTCTGTTATCAATATGAAATGAGTCAATCCACTTTAAGCAATTTGCAAGAAAATACTTTCAAAGATTCTCTTTCTCATAGAATGGACAAAGGTTCTTGTACATTTGAGACATTTCGTAATATTCTAGCTAATCCTCTGACTAAACATTGCAGCTGTACTTGAGCTGACTGTTACCTTATCCTGTGTTTCAACCTGATTAAACTCATTTGTGATGTGTGGCCTGTCTGTTGAAATGTTGGTTGAATAATGAATGACCAGTAGTTCCTTGGCAGCAGAATTTTAGTTGCTACATGGGGGTATTACTGTATATTATTCCATGTCATCTTCCTCAAATTTCTTTGCACTGTAATTTTAGTGTGAATAGCAAGAAACTATTATAAGATGAGTAAGAATGGAAGAATTTTTTGCTCACTACCATTTGCACTTTTGCCACTACCACATGTTCATGAAATCATGAAGCCAACCAGGATGATTTTTTTTAATGGTTGTAACAATTTTTACTTAATTTCCTGCCCAGTAAGAGTTTGTTTGTTTGTTTGTTTGTTTGTTTGTTTGTTTTTTGTAACTTAATGTTGTTCTTATCCTTCTGCACTATTTAATTATTAAGAACTATTTAATTAACATGGAAAGGTTTTATTACAAAGTAACAAAGCAAATACTACTTCTTGTATGTAGAAATACCCAGAAAGTTTGTTTTAGTAAACAAATTAACATACAATTCACAAAGATCATATGGAATGCATAGCCAGCACCTTAGATCTGAAGCTAGGACTGTTAAATATTAGATCTCTTACATCTAAAGCGCTTATTGTAAATGAAGTCATTACAGGAGTGTTTAAAACACAGAACACAAAAACCTGGACATGAATTCAATGCATTTGAAATTCTTTATACAAACAACATATGTAGCCATAAAAATAAGTCTACCCAGTTGATTCCACTAATTATTACAAATTATTATTTACAGAATAAAATAGTAAATAAAATAATAAAACAAGACCTGCTGAGAACAGCTTTGGTGTCCATTCTAGATTCAGTAGGGGCTAATTAGACCATAATAGAACCCACCCACACTGGTGGACACACTCTTGATTTAATACTATCATTCGGATATTTGGATATAAATATAGAAAATATAGCCACACTTCCACAGTCTGAAGCTATCTTTCTTCAGATCATTATCTCATCTCACTTAAAATGTGTCTTAGTCATAATTTATGCACTTTGCCATGGTACAGTGTCAAATCTACATTCAGGTCAGCTACTGTACATAGTTTTATCAATAATATCCTCGAGTTGTCAACCTTAAGTGGATCACCATCTGAATCCACAGAACTTGATATAACCACATCAGATCAATGATTATAATGGTTTACTCCCCTTTAAGAGACCAAACTAATTTCATTAATTTCCTTGTCAAAATCATCAACTTTTCTTCAAACAGATACTACCAGAAGTAATTGAACTTCTATTACCTATATATATATATATATATATATATATATATATATATATATATATATATATATATATATATATATATATATATA
>CM041001.1:7128793-7200206 GCA_022985145.1 Pangasius djambal | reverse complement strand
CATTCTTTCACAAATGTTTGTAAAAACAGTCTGCATGCCTAAGTGCTTGATTTTATACACCTGTGGCCAGGCCAAGTGATTAGGACACCTGATTCTGATCATTTGGATGGGTGACCGAATACTTTTGGTAATATAGTGTATATATATATATATATATATATATATATATATATATATATATATATATATATATATATAGATAGATAGATATAGATATAGATATAGATATATATACACACACACACACACACACACACATAGGTCCGGAAGTATTCTCAAAGGTATTTGGACAATTGACTGACAAGAAGTGGTCCATTCCCTCATTACTTCAAGACAAATGAAGCAGATAAAAGATCTGGAGTTGATATCAGGTATTGAGTTGGCATTTGGCAGCTTTTCGACTGGAGCTACCAATATGAAGTCCAAGGAGATCTCAATGCAAGTGAAGGAGGCCATCATTAGGCTGAAAAAACAACATAAATCTATAAGAGAGACAGCAAAAACCTTAGGTGTGGCTAAATCAACAGTTGGGTACATTCTTAAAAAGAAAGAAAGCACTGGTGAGCTCAACAACATCAAAAGGCCTGGAAGACCACGGAAGACAACTAAAGTGGATGATCGCAGAATCCTTTCCTTGGTGAAGAAAAGCCCCTTCACAATATCAACAGAAGTCAAGAATACTCTGGAGAAGGTAGGCGTATCATTGTCAAAATCTACAATCAAATGACGCCTTCATGAATGTAAATGCAGAGGGTTTACAACAAGGTGCAAACCACTGGTAACATTCAAGAAGAGGAAAGCCAGATTAGACTTTGCCAGAAAACATCTAAAAAAGCCTCCCATGTTCTGGAATAAGATTCTTTGGACTGATGAAAACAAGATTAACTTGTACCAGAATGATGGGAAGAGAAAAGTATGGTGAAAGAAAGGAACAGCTCATGATTCAAAGTATACCACATCATGTGTCAAATATGGTGGAGGCAGTGTTATGGCATGGGCATGTATTCAATTCAATTTCAATTCAGTTTATTTGTATAGCGCTTTTTACAATGTCATTGTCTCAATGTATGTATGTATGTATGGCTGCCAATGGAATGGGCTCACTGGTGTTTACTGGTGATGTGACTGCTGATAGAAGTAGTATAGGGCTACTCTCTCTCTCTACTCACATTCAGCCAAATGCTACAAAACTGATAGGACGCTGCTTCACAGTGCAGATGGATAGTGACACTAAACATACTGCGAAAGCAGTGAGAAATCATTCCTTTGTAGTTTTTGCCCTTGGCTCAATTTGCATCCTAAAGGCAGATTTCTGTTACTTGGGTGATGGACTGTATTTGGTATGTTTTCAAACTAAATATCTCAACTTTATTCTCATCACACTACAAAATTGTTTCCTAAAAGCTCTCATACTTTTTCTTGTGGCTTCTAGCAAACTAGCAGACATGCTTTTTTTGTTGTCTGCACAGGTTCTCCTATTTCATCCAGTGAGCTCTGTAACTCTCAGTGTCATAGCTACCCTCTTGCACACTTCTCTGACAATTTCCCTTTTTGCCCCTGTGCTCAATTTGGAAAGATGACCTGATCTTGGTAGTGTCTGCATTGTGCCATATTTTTTCCACTATGTGTGGAAATGGATTTCACAATGCATCTAAGTAGGTTCAAAGCTTTCCTGATCTTTTTAGAACCTTCTTCAGCTTTTTTCCTCCTAACAACTTTATCTCGAAGCTTTACGGCCAATTCCTTGATCCTCATGAGAGCAGGACTAATCTGAGCTGCCATTTTAGCTGTAAGACCCCCCCGCAGTCAGTGATTTTTACTGTGCAGGTGGATTTGAAATTAACACAGTACCTTGTTTAACATATTTAGTGTGAGTGCTCAAGAAAATGAAATACTAGTCCTAATTTAGACTCTTAAAAGAAATTGAGATAAATACTTATCAATTAAACAATTTTTAGATTTTTCTTTTTAAATAATTCTTAGTCTTAGGCTAAGTCTTGGGCAACCTATTATTATTATTATTTTTTTTTTTTTTACAAATTTGTTATAGATGTTTCATGACTTCTGCATTATTGAGTCAGTACAAAAAAAAATTTTAATTTTCCAAACATTTCCCAAAAAAATTAAATGATACAGAAAAAGACTTGGATGTCAGTAACGAAAGCAACATATTATGTAACAGTCCACTAGTCAGACAAAAAAAAAAAGAAGCAAGTGCGAGAGTCAGAGTCTCCAGATTCTCCAAGATGCTCAGTAAAAAGTACTAGCTAATTTCCCTCTAAGTGTACCTGCGACTACTATTTATTAAAAAAAAAAAAAAAAAAAAAAAGTGTTGTCACATCAAATATTGACGTTGTTTAGTTTATTTCCGTTTACTGCTCATTATAGTATTTTTTGTATGTAGAAACATTTAATTTCATCATTTCTGAAGCCTTTGATTTATGACATTTCTTTGAATGTGCAGGTGTTTTTGTTTTTGTGTCTGTGTCGCCAAATTAATCTGCTTTCTTTTTTTTTTTTTTGTGGTTTGTTTGTATTTTTTTTTTAACGTTAGTTTCAGGCATTACCTTTATTACTCAAGCCCTACTTTCCTTGTTTTACAAAGCATGAACCACTCCTTTAGTCACAGTAAAAGTGATTACAACACTTTGGCTTTGAATTTCACAAGGCAGGAATTTCCCTTTAAGAGACAATAATCACAAGTATACAACAATGCCCATGTGTAAAATCAATTGACTCATTCATAAATGGTTACCTCATCTTCAGTGGCAACTACTGCAATCACACAATTACTTTGTTTCTATATCTCCTGTTTTGTTGCTGTGCAGCATTTAAAACCAATGACCTGGTTTGGAATGTGCAATTTTTTATTTTATTTGTTTTCTCTTTTTTCAAATAGAATGAAAGTAATAAAAAAAAAATCAACATGTTGACTCAATATTTCCTGTTTCCTGTGTCCTAATGATTGAGTTCAAGTGTTTCTGCCATACCCACTGCTAATAGAATAAAATCAATCACGTAGCCATGCAAACAAACACTCCCTAAACAAACACTGGCAGTAGAATGGGTTATACTGAAACTCTGTGACTTTAAACATGGAAGTGTCATAGGATGCCACCTTTGCCAAGTTCAGGAAAAATCTGTCCCGCTAGATGCGCCCTGCTCAACTGTGAAATGGAAGCATCTAGGATCAACAACAGCTCAGCCACACAAACTGCGGCCGCTGAGTGCTGAAGCTCATAGTGTGTAAAAATTGCCTATCCTCTGTTGCATCACTCACTAGAGTTCCAACCTGCCTCTGAAAGCAACATCAGCACAAGAACTGTGTGTTGAGAGCTTCATGAAATGGGTTTTCAGTGGCCATTCTGATGTACACATGCCTAAGATCACTAGGCGCAATGCCAAGCGTCAGCTGGAGTGGTGTAACGCATGCCAACACTGGACGCTGCAGGAGTGGAAACGTCTTCTCTGGAGTGATGAGTGGAGCTTCTCTAATTTTGACTGGAAACTTCCACTTTTAACTGAGTACAATTTGACACATTATCTATACTATCACTTATGTATTATGTATGTTTATATATTTTGTAAAGCTGCTTTGTGACAATGGCCATTGTTAGAAGCTATACAAATAAAATTGAATTGAATTATATTGAATTATATTTATTTATTATATTGAATATATCGAATATATTTATTACAGAAATTGTTAGGTAAGCACAGTTATACAGTAGATAGCTTACTAACAGCATTAAATGTTAGCGAGATTTTAGCTCTAAATAATGTAGGCGAGCATGGGAAACAACCTAAGGCAGGGCAAAATGTAACACTGGGGTTTTTTTTAGTGATATTATACAAGTTCAAGCAGCCTGTACTTCTGGCCCCATTATCACATTTGCGAACAATGGTCTGCAGCCAAGTTTCAGAATGATTCAATTGTGCCCTTAAGAAATTTGTCACAACATTTTTTTTTTTTTACAGGTTACTGTGTGGTGTGTGTAAATTTCAGAATTTAATCTTATATTACATTAATCACCATGTTCTTGCTACAACATAGCCATGTTTTAAACAAGTGACCAACCAAGACAGGGTTAGACAGGGTTAAGTACAACCTCTATACTGCGGGGTTAGTTGTTATGCGGCGTTACGACTAAGCCGCCTTTCATAAAGAAAGGCAATGAGTTAACAAAAGAACCAATTTCTTGAATTTTTTTTATTCACACAGTGAGACACCAAGTAAGAAAAACCTTATGTGTGGTGAAGATTTGGCTTCCTCTGTCCCTGGGGAGCAATGGGTACAGTGTCTCTTCTGTGACGGGTGGAAGCAAAACCTGTGCACCGAAGGGTATAAACACTACGTTTGTCATACTGTGTTGACCTGTTCGCTGTATTGTTAAGAACACTGGTCTGGCAATTTTACATTGCTGCCAATGAACAAGTAATTTATTTCCCATGTTTGCAAAGACTTAAAAAGAAGATTAGAAAAAACTTTTAAATGTTTGACACAGTCTCACGTTAGTATTCAAATATAATTTGACATATGATAGATAGATAGATAGATAGATAGATAGATAGATAGATAGATAGATAGATAGATAGATAGATAGATAGTATGCAGTTTGAGTAGAAAATACATTTGTCATACAACATAGAATTGTATGGAATTAACTTTGTTGGCACTAATTTATTAGGCTTTTATAGCAAGTCTCACACCTAACCCTCTGTTTTTCACAATTAACCCTACCCATGGGGTAGAGTGTAACATTGCACATCCTGTCGCAAAGCCATTTTTAGCAGAGATATATGTTATATGTTGCTTGTAAAAAAACATAACTATTCTAACTTAAATATTTGTTAAACTATTTAGCGAAAAACCAAAATGTGTTCGGGTGCACCCCACTCTCCCCTATATTCCTGTGTATGGTTATGCATTTTTATGTTTGGTTTTTGTATTTTATTATGGCCTACTTATGTTAATATCTGACAGTACATTCACCTTTCTAACTTGTTTACATGATTAGTTGGCTACTATGCTTCCATTCTTGCTTTACGATTAAGTTATGGGATTTATAAATATATTATTTATATTCGTAGAATTAATACTGGTTATAAAGCATTTTTATACAGTGCAGCAAGACAAGTTTGTTCCGATAGCACAGTTTAAAGGCTAAATGACTCACTCTGGGGTGAACGTGTCAATGTGTCTACACCTCTAGCTCCAAGGACATCTGAGGCATACTGCATGACTAATATGATAAACAGAATTTTGGCTCTCAAAAAGAGATTCTGAACAGAAGGCATTTCAATAAAGCTCTCTTTATTATGTTCAAGTTTCAGTCATTCAGTATGCATTGCTTAATTGTTTCTTTTTAAACAAGCATCAATTACACAGATGAAGAAAGAAAGACTAAAATGGGAGAGTAATGGTGTTCACAGGGTAGTAACTGGAGAACATAAATGAAATATCACATTAAATATAATTGGACCCATTTTGAGAAACATTTACAAACTATAGTCCCATAAACCACACACAATGCATATCTTGCCAAAGTTACAGTCACACCGAATTCAAATGAAGACACTTCTTAGATAGCCAAGGTCTAAACCAGTTTTTCTGCCACTGTAAAACAACCTAGTTTCAGGCAATAAAATAAAAACACACAAAAACACACAAACACTACCAATTTCATCACAACATGATGTAAATAAGCTAATGTTAGTGTTATTTAAATTGCTTCTTCTAACTGGGTGAGATGCAGATAGAAAGAAAAATTTGGTTTAAAAAAAAAAAAAAAAAAAAAAAAAAAAAAAAACACACATAAAATGTTATTTAGGACACAAGGGAATATTTAGTATTTTTTAAGGCTACACAGGCAGAATATTTTAAACAGAATGTTTAAATTAGACATCAAATTGGAAGAGTTAGCCTTTAGACCTCATACAATTGACAGTTATTTTTCTCTGAACAGATTATGTCTACACTCTCACTAAATTTTGTCATCAGTGGGATTTCTCCAATTTAGTATGAAATGCATGTAATACGTATCCAGGTTATGTGTTTTGCCAAAAGCAATTGGCAATTGGAAATTGTAAATGGATCACGGAATGGAAAAGGTAATATGGGACGTACATGGGAAGGGAATTGAAAAAGCATTTCCAACTGTTATTTTCCTTTGTGACTCACCCTTCAAGTGAATACACACTTGAGAAGATAGTAGAACAACGGAGAAAAAGTAGAACAATGCCCAGTGACATATTGCTTGTTGGGAGGTTTTGTGGTGGAAGCAATATTAAACCATAGCACTGTTGAATTCTAAGATCTGATTAGTGACAACCAATTCAATAATTCATTTATGCCAGACTCTCCACATAATCTAATTATAAACAGATTAAAAAAAAAAAAAAAAACATGTTATTTAACAAACAAAAACAGTAAGGAGATCTTTATTTAACATTTATGGAAGGAGTCTCCAGTGCCAATGCTTTGTAACAGACAGAGGTAAAGCAGATAAAGTGAAGGACGTTGCACTGCAGTTTCTCGGTAACAAGCCGCACTTTTTCTGTCTTATTAACTTCAAGTAAAAGGGGGGAGCGACTGCTTATATCCAAGTATATAGTTTTGTGGACTTAAAGGTAGCTATAAACCGATTAGAAGTATAAAGTATCATACTTAAATAAGGAAAAACTGTAATAGTTGGCAAATTGCAGTGGAATAAGAGGTGTACTTCAGGCATGCATTTAGAGGAAAATAATTGGCTTTGAGGTGGTTGATTATTTTCATTTTACAGCACGCTCCATAGTGTTTTATTCCATTAATAAATATTTATAATGGATTGACGTGAAGGGTGATTCACTATATAACTACTATATAATAATATGTCTCTTATTCTGATTTGACTAAACTGTAACTAAACCACTGTGGCAAACACAGGTAAAGAAAAACAAGCTAGTTGGTAAATTAATTTAAAAGGAAAGACAAGGCCATTAGAAAAGCTAATATTTCAATTTTTTTTCTATTACCTTTTCCATTTCTCCATGTAGAGTTCCTTGATTCCTAGTTAGTTTTTTGAACTCTGATGGTATTTAGCACTCTTTGATCCTCAATCTGGGATTCAAATACTTAACATTTTTTCAGCTTTTGAAACAGAAAACCTGCAGTGTCGATAATAATCACAGGAATATCTCTGATGTGCATAGGGGATGCACAAAGACACAGGTGTCACATGAAGCAGACCAGAAGTAGGATGTTTCTGCGTCATATTTACGTTCTATATCTATATTTTTGCAGTGTCTTGGAAGCTGATATCTTTAAACATATCCTTATGAAATGCCTCACAGTAAGCTGACGTCTTAGGCCTTTTTAAATGTATGGGGTAGGAATGAACGAGCTGAACCTAGCTAACACAAAATATATGAAGTCCCAGAGTGTTCAAGTCTGTTTGAATAGTTTTGCTCATGCAAATTTTCCATTACGTTCCCACAAACTAATTTTGACCCCAACAATACATTGGGGAATACATTGAAACTGTGTCTGTAAGGGTACCGTTGCATCTTCCCATGTGCAAATACCTGTCTGTGTACGTGTGTTTGTGTTTGAGCATTTAACTTAGCAACTCCAGGTACGTAACCGGCACCTTGCCTTTTTGATTCCCCCGCTCTCCGATGAGCCAGTCTGGATCCATGCCTGGGACTGTGTAGACTGTAATGAGCTGAAGAGACAGAGCATGGGACAGTCACATATCAACCCATTCTTTCCATAACAGTCATTCCAAAGTCATTCAAATAATTAATAAACAGAGACAGAAAAAGAAACAAAGCTATTTTTTGATGTCGGAAGGATCTGTATAACATACTTTAAATAGAAAGGAAGTGACCTAGACCCTGTTTGGATCAATTCCAAAATCCAATCATTTCATCTTTTGGTTACAAAAAATCTTACAAACTTAACCACACGTTCTTGAGACATCTGAAAACATAATGCTTCAACCACCTACTGGCAGAGGAATAAAGAGCAAACCATAGGTGAGACTGGCTACGAAAATCTCTCTGAGACAGCATGAGAAAGAAAACCTTAAGAGGCAAAAGGGAAGCCATCTTCTTCTCCATGACACCAGACAGTGAGACTAGAAATCATTACTCTTCTACAACGGTACACTATTGAGTCCAACAGTACCAAGTGTGTTGAAACACAGGAAAGTCTTTATGATTATAGCAGCAGTTCTGTATCTACAAATCTACAGTATCCAGGTGACATTATCCACTGAAGCAAAGATGAGACTTGGTCATAAATGGTTTTTGGGAAGTGCAAATCTTTAGAGTATCCATGTGGGACTATCTACGGCATTAAGAAATTTGAAAAGATTGAAAAACAGACCTTTTATCAGTAAACAATGAGGCTTGACGAAATTTGATAAAGCTGTATTCAATGTGTTGGTTATGTTTTTTTCGAAAGCCATCTGCTTTATCTGAAGCATCTAAGTTCCAGGTGTGGAATGTGCACGTGAAGGTGCGTATGCATGTCTGATTTCTCCACCTTGTTTGCGTCAACGTTATGCTGAGAAGTACAGCCTAGGCTGCGCAGATTTGGGGGGTAATTTGAATGGTGAAACTTCCTATGCAAGTGAGAACCACAGCTGTGAGATTTTTTTTTTACATTTACAATATATTTTTTTGTGAATCCATTTATTTCTGTAAAGCTGCTCTGTGACAATGTCCATTGTTAAAAGCGCAATACAAATAAAATTGAATAAAATTGAATTGAATTTTAATCCTATTGGTTATATCTGCACATTTTGGACTTAAGACACACATACACAGGCTACACACACACACCGAGCCCACCTCGTCAGCTAGCAGCGAGAGTTCGCTTGTGTCTGCAGCGTCGTAGTCATAGAGCACTTTGGCCTTGCGTGTGCCAGTGGCTGGAGGCTTCACCTCCTCAATTTTCAGTGTGTCTAGAGAGCTAGAGGAGGCAGCAGGAGGGGAGACCCCGGGCACAGCAGCACTGGACAGAGTAGAGGAAGTGGAAATCGCTGATGCTGAGGGGTTAGCAGCAAAGGCATTGGGAAACCTACACAAGAAAAGCAGAATTGCAATTATTATAGGAGCATGTGGCTCTACAAGCAAGCTACGTTTCAAGAGGTTAATTTTTTTTTTCTATTTGAGTAATACTATGGGAATGAACTTCATTAACAAAGCAAAAAATTGTCTGTGAATGGGTATCACACAGTTTTGAGCACAGCAGACACAGTAAACCTGATAAAAAAAACATCTTATACTGTTTAAATATTATCTTTAATAGAGAGTGAGGGCGGCCGACCTGAGCGTGCAAAGCGGTATCAGTGGTCACCTCGCGCTCATTTTTAATGACCTCCCTCACTGATAGTGCTCTGGATGTTCAGCTCGGCCTCTCTCTAATCATATTGTTTAAAAGATCTTAAACAGAAATCTCAGCATGAACACGTCATTGCAAGCAACACACAGCAGCAACCAACATAAACAGAGCTAAATAAAATGTTGCATGATTGCTTAATACTAAGGAGGTTACTCATTTTAGTATCAGCATCAGGTTTGGAAAGTACCCAAAAAAAAGGTGGTATCGGAAAATATTTATTGATGCATCTCTAGTGACGGTGGTCATGCTTTTCAAGCCATGGCATTGTACTACAAATGAAAACAACAAAGCAGAAATATTGAGAACTACCATTCATTCATATATTTACACTTTACACCTTTATGCAGATGCAGGAGTGTATTTTTAGAAATACAGTGATATATTTTTTAAGCAAATTTGTCAAGAATTATTCTGGTGCTGCATGTTTGAGAAAGGAAATTACTTACGTATCCCCATTTGCACTGAAAGCCCAAAAGGAAGGGAGAGAGGGGAAATCATTTCAGTCAAAGCACAGCCATATTCCCATTTTAAAATTATCCCATTCTATAAATACTGTTCCCAGGTCACTAGACATATGGTGTTAATAATACCACAGTTTGTTCAAGAGAAATGGAAAATTCCTCACTTTAAGGACATCCTTTAAAATGTCACATATAAGGAAATCTAGGAATAGCAGAGGAGAAGGAAGTAAACCATTAAACGGTTTATTTTTGCTTGAATCAATCAATCAGCATTGTGCATTCTCACTACAGAAGTCCATTCAAGAGCAAAAAAATCTAAAAGCTGATGGCTTCACCTGTCTTAACTTATTGTAATCCACAAAACTCACACAGAGATGCCTAGGAAGTACTATTTGGATTCCACTGAGCAGTTACCAGGTGGAACACATTACTAACCAGGTGAACAGCCGTGCTTTTCCACTGCTCAGCCTAGCTCCATGACTACTTGTGCTCTAACACTACTGCATCTAGCTCTCTCAAATGACCACAAAATTCCAGGCGTAATATTTAGCCTGAGTGATGTCTGTCTGTGTGTATGTGTGTGTGTGTGTGTGATTATATATATATATATATATATATATATATATATATATATATATATATATATATATATATATATACACACACACATACAGAGTCATGTACAAATTTTTGCAAAAGGACAAAAATGTTCCTTCATCGTCCCAAACAACAAATGATCAAATATATGTTCAGATATAAGATGTTCAAGACAACAAAATGATGTCAATGTAAAAGTCTGCATTTCCCTTTTCTGAATAACATGGTCCAGGCTTTTATTTATTGCTTTTGCGTGTCTCAAACATTTTTCATATCCTCTAAACAGCTTTCAGATCCTCACGGTTGTAATATTCCCGCACCCCTACATCGGCAAAATCTGATTCCAGTATCCCTACATCTGCAAAATCTGATTCCCGTAGCTTTAAATCTGTACAATCTTCCTGACATATCTGGTCTAACCGTATAACCGTTTTTGTTGTCTTTCTGCAGAAAACAGATCTCATCCTTTGGCTACAGTAAACGTGCATATTCATACATAGCAAGAAGAGTCCAGTGCAGATATCTGGTCCTCACACATCCTTCACACATCAGACCTGGTGATTATGAGGGTCAGGACAAAACGTCTTTTGTTGATTTTCACTTCCAAACATGGCTTGTATAACCGTTTTTGCTGTCTTTCTGCAGAACACAGATCTCATCCTTTGGCTACAGTATATGAATATGTGCATATTCATACATAGCAAGAAGAGTCCAGTGCAGATAACATCCTTGCTCTTCATCCTGAAGTTAAGGTAATAAGCTGTTGCTTATGCTGGCACTCACCTACTGAGCTCTTTCTGAAGATCCTGCATGTGCTTGTGACACTGGGCATAGTAAACTGCCTGGGCCTCCACAAATTCATGCAGGCAACGCAAATGATTTACCTGATCAAACAGAGACAAGGGAACGTCTTATATGACACATGTATTTTATTCATTCCTGATTATAATGCTATTTCCCTGTACATATCACCCTCATAGCTGTATATCCTTATTTGTAATTTATTGTAAATATGCCACTTATGCACTTCTGGTTAGATGCTAACTGCATTTCATTGGCTTAGTACATGTACTTTGAATCGAATCTAATCTAATCTAATGTCTCTTAACTTATGCCTGATTAACTTGATCAGCACAAAAAATAGTTGCTAATAACACAATAAAGGAAGTCAGGAAAAAAAACCCTCCAAAAATCAGTCGTAATCAATGTTTTTACACAAAGCAGTTCAGGAGATTTCTGCCCAACATTTCTGCAGTAAGGAAATAAAAAGGAATGGAAGGCTGTATACGGAAATGTCAGCTAATCTCAGGAGCTACACTACAAACAATGCATATTGAATTAAATTACACAGGTCGAGTTTTGCTTTCGAAATGGCTAAACCTGGATGAATGCTAAGCAATGCAGCTTGTACCCTGGCCTGTACGTATGATTACATTACAGTCCTGCATCTCATATCTCATATATGCAATGTACAGCCTATCATTAATACGTCTTTTATACATCTGTTACAGATTATATTGTCAATATATATTATCTACCCATATAAACTATAAGATGAAATATCCAAAATATATGCTGGCAAATTACCCTTAAAATACATGTTTCATTATCAATATACAGTATCTTGATTGGAATACAGGTCAATATATTACACAGTAATGTACCGTCATATATTCATTTAGCGTAAGGTTACTGAAAAAACAACATATCAGGAATAATTAAATTAGGAAGAGAATAGTGAACATTTCTGCTTCCAAAACAGTCATAACCTACATAAAACACCTGGTGTAGTGGGGAAAATATGGGGGGAAAAAAAATCCATGGACAACCGAATATTTCTTGCGAATACCGACAAAACAGAGCCTGGAGCAGCTTTTATTATTCTTATCTCATCTCCACTGTTTGTGTTACTATGGAACCATAGAGATACGTGATCTCTGACTCACATGTGTACTGCTGATGCCTTCTAGGAGAAGACGGGTTACTTCAGCTTGTCTGTCAAACTCAGTCTGAGCCACACGCAGTTCCTGCTCTGCCTAACACAAACACACACACACACACACACACACACGCGCACGCACGTCCAGTTATACAAAGCAGGTAGCCTACAATAAAACAGCATGTACATTCCATACATTACAACCAAATTCGGAGGGGGTTGGGGGGGCGGGAATCTGAATGTCGGTAGAAATCTGAATGCTGTCAAAGCAATTTCAATAACCCGTTTTTAATAAGTGTATACTTACTTTGTCCACCTCTTCACTCCACAGCTGATTTCATGCAGCACAACAGACAAGAGAGGAGGCATTAGCTATTTACTCATGCAGTGATGACATTAATTTAGAAAGACTCGCAATGAGCATGGCTTTACACTCTAAAGTCACAGTTTAAATTCCTAATTGCCAACCGGTGCTATGAGAACCTGTTCACTAATGTTCACAAATGAAACCTGTCTCTTCCATTCATAGACCAGGGTTATCTGTGGATGTGGCCAGGGCTGGACTTATGCACAGGCTAACCGGGGCTGTAGCCCAGGGCCCCAGGTGAAACGTACGCTTCGATTGTATGCTTTAGGGCTGCTTTTCTTCAGCCAGAACTGGGGCTTTTATCAAGGTGGAAGGAATCAGGAATAACTACAAATACCAGCTGCTTTTAATGCAAAACCTACAGGTGTCTGCTAATCCGCTGACACCTGTAGGTTGAAAAGGAGTTTCACCCTTCAGCACGACAATCACCCAAAGCATACATCTAAATCAACAGAGGAATGGCTTTACCAAAAGAAGATCAATGTTTCTGACTGACCAAGCCAGAGCCCAGACCTGAATCCAAGTCAAAATCTGTGGGGTGACCTGAAGCGGCTGTGCACAGGGAATGCCCTTACAATTTAACGAATCTAGAATGTTTTTAATAGAGTATATTTGTAATTAAGTTTGTAATAATCATATCTGCAATAAACATGTAACGGACTTTTGAATAATTATAATTATTACTAATTGATACTGACAGAAATAAGACAGACACATGTATGAGAGTAGCTGTATAGTTATTATTATATCATAAATTGGCTATAATTCCATGTTATCACGATTTTATAGTAGCTAATGTTTTGTGTTAATGCAGCCTTGATTTTCTATTTGTTTATTTATTTATGATTTTTTGGAGCGGTTGTAGAGGTTTGAAAATGGTTCAACCGAAGAGGCTCCTACCACTCAAAAGTCACTCCTGGACACAGCACCTACACAAGTGCCACTGTTCGCATACTTGCCTGTGTACCTTTCCTACATCTGGAATGTCAGAAGCGCTGTTCACTAGGGGTCAGACCAGAGCTCAAACATACCTATCCGTTCTTTGACCACTTCACTTTGTTTTGCACAAGTTAAACAGTAAAGATGGCCAGAGTTGATGAGGCTATGATGATATGTACATTGAGAAATTAGCAGAAGCAATGGCAACATAGACACTATATCAGACCATTAAACCAACAACTTTGTGACAGCAGGGTATTCTTTTCCTATGGATGACAGAAACTGAAGCACCATCACGTTGCTTCACATACTGTCCCCATCGTTTATGTTGGTATTTTACGTTAATGTTGGTACTGCGTTAATGTGCACTGAATTGTTGCGGTGAATAAACTCAGAATATGCCTGGCAGACATCTTGCACATGCATACAGCTAAAAGCTAAAAGTATAACCCTGGCAATATAGTGTGGTCTTGTGTGCAAATTGCACCATCTTCCAGACCAGCTGAGAGGCTGCGTTCCAGTATTCAGAACATCATCATAAGGACTGATGAAATACTTTATTTGTGCTAGTAAATTTTGTTAGATTTTTTTTAATTTTGTTATCAAAGCATCAAGACAACAGGACTGTAGACCTGAGGAGCAGATCACTGTAATCCAGATGAAGTCACTTATAAATGTAAACAAGAGCAATTATATGCTAAACGTTTAAAGAATATAGCATTAGATTTGCTACATTCACTTTTGTCTATATGCAGATCACACATTGCAGTAATGCCGGGGCAGTTGACAAGGACGTGTTCGATCCAGCAAAGGAAAACCAGGGAATAAATTAAATCAAGCTTCTTCTTTTGCAGTGCAGATGATGTTAAAGTGTTCAAAAATACTGTCCCAAATTGACACCAGATGTGGAGCTTAACATTCACCCATTCAACCTACACCAAATGTTTTCCATATGTGCTTCCAGCATGACAGTGTAGTACATTTTTATCCAGAAGATGGATATTCCCAACGCTGAAATGGGAAAACAGGCAGTTGAAGTTAAAGCCTATGTCAATAAACACTCAATATCAGCCACTGATATAGTGAACAATCAGCCTTTTCTTCTTTTAGCATCTTTTATCACTGAATCTTTTATCTGCCATCATCACACAGCTAAGCCAAATTAAATAGTAAATGTCTTCCCAGTCACTTTATAGGTTTACTGGGTCTGACAAAATGGCACTATAAAATCCAAGTGGTGTACTTTATAAATATCAGAACACTGTACAAGTAACAGTAGTATGTTCATCAATAAAGATGATAATGCTGGAGAGACAATTTTGTGTCAGGCGAGAAAAAAACAGTATTTTAATAATTTATTACATAACGAGAGCTCACTTACTACTCCATTACACCACCCCATCACAGCTTGCTGGGATCACAAACCCATCACTAGTTCACATATTAGCAAGCCAGGACTCCTATGATTAAGAACACTTAAACCCATTGTATATCAAGCATCTATGCTGCTTGAGGCAATGGCTTGGAATTCAAGGCCTAAAACAAATCCACAAAACAAACAAGTGACTAGACAACGCCTATAGAAACAACTATATCTTTCAAACACACACACACACACGCACACACACACACACACGTACACACACACACGTACACACACACACGTACACACACACACGTACACACACACACGTACACACACACACGTACACACACAAAAAAAATAACCTATTCGGAGAGTTAATCAGACCACATTAAACAGTCCTTGAAGACACCGACAAAAAGTTTTGACCTATTTGTACCTTCAGTGCACCATGAAAAACTATGTAAAAAATAAATAAATAAATATACACACAGGTACTTTATGGTGGTCTTGGCAAAAAGTGGTTAAAGTTTGTCATAGTGACAGTTACCAGTGGGTTGTGGGTTTAAATCCCAGGGCTGCAATAAAGCCACAAACTTAAGCAAGGCCTTTAATCCACAACTGCTCAACTCTAGGCTTGACAGGATTCTGTAACAAGATTCAACAAGCCTGCATCACTAAGCCATCTCTCGTTATGCCCTCAGTTATAATCTTATCACTTTGCTTTCAAAATTCAAAGTGAGACCTACAAACTATGGAGCTCAGAATCTGACAAATGTATCTGAATATGAATTTTGTATGTTTGAAGTCTATTCACATCACACTGAATAAAATTACATTTTTTCCCCTTTGTTTTGAAATTGCTAGAGGTAAGATTTCAGATTTTAAAAAATTCAGAACCCTAAACCCTACAAATCCCAAAAATTTAAAATAAATAATGTAAATTAGCTCAAAAATGAATCTTCCTGAGATTCTCAGGGAAAAGTAGATGTGTTCAGAGAGGTTGAATTTAGCCACAATCATAGATGTCTGCCACGGTCACGCCTCGAAGTTAGTTCCTACGGTGATGTTAAGCATACTTAGTACTTAGCACATGCCGAGTGAAACTATTTAGGTAATGTTCTAGCTAGTTAGGCTGCACTAATGCTAACTTGGTGGTTCATCATCATCATTTTATTTTTTTTTTTTAAACTTAATTCCACTCCACTTCAGGGCCTGAGTTCGACAACACTGAAAGCATCTTCTTTTCCCTGGAAATCCCAGGGATTCACCTTTGAGCTAATTTACATAAAATCTGTATTTCTGAGATTAGATTTTTTTTTTTTTTTTTGTATTTAGCGTTCTGAATTTTTTTAATCTGACATCTTAGGGTTCAGATCTTTTGAAATCTGAACTCTTACCTCTAGCAAGTTCAAAACAAAAAAAAAGAAAAAAAATAGGTAAAGATTTAAAATGAATTCACCAAAAGGAAAATTCCAAGCCCCATACAAACTGGCCAGTCAAATGAACGGCGCACAAAAAGTTCACTGAAAGGACCACAACGGGGAGGTTGGACAACAATTAAATAAGACGCATTTAAAAAGAGGAACCCACCCACACACATATGCCTTCCTCACTCCATTTTCCCACATTGTCCTTTGATATTTATAGCTTTCTGTAAACATGTTATGGCTCAAATCCCAGCAATTTGCTTGAAAGGCAGTTTGGAAGGGAAACAATTAATCTCCCTAGGACGAGACACAGTCTAACAAAATATGTATAAGAGGCAAGACTGTCTGAGCATTAAAAAATCTAGATTTTTAGGTCAGTATGTAGGAGTGTTGGCAAGCATTTTTCATGTAAACCAGACACTGTGCTTTTTTATTGGGATTGGGGCTTAATTTCTTGAGAGGGAGAGGGACAGGAAGAGAAAGAGACCAATATTTTCTGCAGCACTCTTACCGCAGATGCACTGGCAGACAGAACATAATTGCGGGGCCTAGTCTCCTGAAAATCAGGTGCAGCCTAAAAGTGAAGGGGGGAAACAGAATTTTACACAGAATCATGCATCCAGATAAACTGCCTCAGCACACAGCACACTTAGTTAAAACTTAGGAAACACAAACAAAAGCAAGCAAGCAGCAAAGCAAAACATGAGATGCAGAGTCAAATGGAGTCAAATGAGTCCTTTATCATTTCCAAAAAAGCAGGCAGCCCCAGACAGAGAGACTTGTTAATATTGCAAAAACCTAGTTAATATTTAGCAGCACCTCCTCTCTCGCCAGATCCTTCTCTACTTCTCTACTGCTGTGTGACGGTGAAATCAGGCATTATCTCCTCCTCATTAGACATTGCGTCATAATTTTATATCTAAAAATAAAATGCCAAGTAAAAAAAAAAAAAAAAAAAAAAAAAAACCTTACTAGTTCAATCATCAAGCCTTGGGCCTATGCAAGTTTATCATTCATGCATATATTTATTTATTTTATTTTTTTTTTTTTTTAATCACTGTGTGACCTACATATGTTGCTTTAACACCAAAATGATCCAATGGGCTCAGTTAGCTAAAAGATTAGGGAAATCCACTGCCAATTGAAAGGCTTCACATGCTGGGTTGTACCATTCACGGAAAATGTATTGTTTCACATAAAAGGCAAGACCTGTTTAATTTTTACGATTTTCAGACCATGGTTAGTATTACAGAGTAAATAGTGCAGTATTGATGGAAGGAAAGTTTAAAAAACAAACAAAACAAAACAAAAAAGATTTTGAAATAGGTATAAAGCTTTTTGTTCATGACTAGGCTTAACTTAAAATACTGCTGTGTTTTGAATGCAACACCTTAGTCACTGCGATGGCACACCAAATGTGTGCTTTTAAAGCAAGTCTAAGAAGGAAGCAAGCATTAATTTGCTCTGTGACAATAAAGCCTTAGGACACAGTAAATTCCAATATACACAGTCAAGTATATGCACAGTCCACAAAAGCATGAATATCTCCCTCCAATCCTCTGGCATCTTGCCCTAGCTTGACCTGAACACTGTGTAAATGCTTGATTGGTGTCTGTCTACAAGGTGGTTTGCAAATAAACCTGTAAATCATGAAATCATAGTTCTGTTTCAACCCTCTTAACCACCAGGATTGGTGAGAATCGCTTGGATACCTTCTTCCCGAGACCTTCAACAAAGTCACAGTGTAACTCTTGATAGAATACCTGAACACACTGTTTTCTCCCAACTGGAATAAATCAGAACCTCCGAACAGCTACCACTGTACATCTGGCACTGCACACCTGCACTTTACAATACTGCTATTGGACACTATTATACATGTACACTCACTGAGCACTTTATTAGGAACACCTGTATACCTACACATTCATGCAATTATCTGATCAGCCAATCATGTAGCAGCAGTGCAACGCAAAAAAAAAAATTTCATGCAGATACAGCCCAGCAGCTTCAGGTAATATTCCACATCAACCATTAGAATCGGCAAAAATGTCATCTCAGTGATTGTAACCATGGCATGATTGTTGGTGCCAGATGGCTGGTTTTAGTATTTCTATATCTGCTGATCTCCTGGGATTTTCACGCACAACAGTCACTAGTGTTTGCTCAGAACGGTACAATAAAGACAAAACATCCAGTGAGTGACAGTTCTGCAGACAGAGGTGCCTTGTTGATGAGAGAGTTCAACAGAGAATGGCCAGACTGGTTCAAGCTGACAGAAAGGCTACAGTAACTCAGATAACCACTCTGTACAATTGTGGCGCACAGAAAAGCGTCGAATCTTGAGGCAGATGGGCTACAACAGCAGAAGACCATGCTGGGTTCCACTTCCAAGAACAGAAAGCCGAGTCTGCAGTGGCCACAGGCTCACCCAAACCGGACAGTTGAAAACTGGAAAAACGCAGCCTGGTCTGATGAATCTCGATTTCTCCTGAGGCACACAGATGGTAGGGTCAGAATTTGGCACCAACAGCATGAATCCATGGACCCAACCTGCCTTGTGTCAACAGTCCAGGCTGGTGGAGGTGGTGTGATGATGTGGGGAGTGTTTTCTTGGGACACTTTTGGCACATTAATACCAATCGATCATCGCTTGAATGCCACAGCCTGTTTGAGTATCGTTGCTGACAATGTGCATCCCTTCATGACCACAGTTTATCCATCTCCTTATGGCTACTTCCATTAATGCACCATGTCACAAGGCAAAGGTTATCTCAAACTGGCTTCATTAACATGACAATGAGTTCATTGTTCTTCAGTGGCCTTCCCAGTCACCAGATCTGGGGAAGAATGGGAGATTTGCAGCAAGAAACTGCACCTGAAAAATCTACAGGAATTGTGTAATGCAATCATGTCAGCATGAGCAAAGAGAGGACCTACCCAGTATTAGTGTAGCATTCCTAACAAAGTGCTCATTGAGTGTATATTATGACTGTATAATATACATTATGGCTACTACCACAGCTGAGTGCTGCGACTACAGTCAATAGTTTGCAGGCAATTGTTACACTCATTTATTTGTTGACACACAGTGTCATGTATCTGCTCTTTATGTTGTCATATGGACTGTGCCAGTGCATTGTTATGTGATTGCACCATGGTCCTGGGGAAACGGCTTTTTTTTTTTTTCAATGTATACAAGCTATATAGAGGAATGACAATAAAAAAACATTCCAAAACAGTTTTCGTCCCACCCACAGGAGCCGATATCTGATTGATAGCAAAGATGAACTGATTAAACAGGAGCTGTGAAAACCACACCTGCCCTTTGAGGATGAGACGGGACACCTCTTTCATATGGCTATCATTCCCATCATCTACCATAATCATCTTTCTTCTCTTGATGACTGCAGCTGTTCAGGACTCCGTGGCTGCTAGCTTGAGTTGGGTTAACTGCTTATCTTGTGTGGCTGGTACATTCAGCGCCGATGGATATGTGCAAATCATCCCTAGAAACTGGCCACGTGGAACCCTCAACTCACCTGGGCATCCACATAAGTTGCATTGACCTTGTGCGAGTCCTAAATGAACAGAGTTACACTCTCCTGTCTCTAGCACTCATGGGGTTTCTTTCCGTGTACAGGATATGAATAAAATGAAAGTATTCCAACTACTTTCCTTTGAAATCCATGCTGTAGACAGACACATCCTTCAAACATTCATGCCACCAGCCGTGTAAATGTCAAGCAATAAGGTGAGGGAAGCAGAGGGAGACATGTGTGCCAATTTCAGTGTGCTCATACAATAAGTCATGCTAAAGATATACTCTGAACATTCAAGACATTTTTAAATTTTGATGGATCTTTTCCAAGGCACTTATGTAGGCCACCTTATTCATAAGTATTCACAATGATCCATAGTTTTTAAAATTTGTACTCAAAAGTATAACTTGGAGTAAAAGCAAAAGGAAAAGCAAATTAATCCACTTTTAAGTATAGTACATACTCGGACATTGGTATTTAACATGCAGTACAGGGGTGGTAATTCAGTGGTTCTGTACCAGGAGATTGAGAGTCCAAATGTCAGGATGGCCTGATAGATATGTGAGGCCCTGAGCAATGCAATTCAGTGCTATGCTTTAACCGATCTGCTTAATCTTTGTCCATTTTAACAAAAAACATAAAGGCCATTTGTATGTCTGTTTTTTCTTGGTTTTTTTTGTTTTTGTTTTTTTTGGGGGGGGAGGTATTTTATTTGCTATGACTAGTTATTATTAATAGCCACAAGACTTGGCTGATTGGAAAAGGGTGAGAAACTTAATATAAAGGTTAAACGAGAGAAAGCCAAAGAGAAACAGTACGTGAGACAAACACATCCTCACACACAGACACTGGTACTCACATCTCCCTCACACTGTGCAAATGACAACAAAGAAACATGTTAATGCACATAAGAAAAGATAAGGGATTGCACTGCTCACATCTACAGGCAAAAACACACACAAACACACACACACACACACACACACACACACACACAGATGCGACAGGCAAGACAGTGATGACTGTTCCATGTATTCACCTGTTAATCTAGTAGTACTAGTTAATCTAATAATCAAAGTACCAGCTATGCAAATATAGGTATTTATTTGAGCAGCCAAGAAACTCTAAGAACTTCATCAAAACCATTTGACCCAAAATGAGTGTCTTAATGTCACTTGTCTTAATGTCACTATTCAGGTTCAGATAAACTAAGCTTCTATTGTTTAGTTATGAATGTCTATCACACTTGAGACCCTATAGGTTTAATGACTGAGTAACCAGATTTTAATTTTTTTTTTTTATTACTCCTGCAAGAGCCTGGCTTCAGTATGACACATGGTGACATAATCACCCATCACCTCCAAGAGCTATGAAATGTGTATGAGGCCAAAAAGTGAAACATCCAATCATCAGAAGTAGCTGTGACTAAATGCTATTTTTAGACTCTTTGTATCCACTAGTTAGATGATTTCCTTTGCTATGACAGCAGTTCCAGGAATGATCTTGGCAGGGCTCATCTGAAGACTTCCTGATGCTCTGATGCAACTCAGTCACGAGTGCAAACGTAAACACACTGCTCACATGGTGACTTCACTTCATGCTGATTCACTGGGATACATTGCACCATTCAGAGATGATGTGGTTCCCTGAATATGACGTGCATGTGGGGGAAACCGCAAATGACCGTATGAACCGGAGCTGGAGGGGGTGGAATTGGATCTAGAAACAGAGTACCAGCAAAAAGTTAAGCAAGCGGTAACATGACTCACAGCAGCCTTGGCTTCCGCCAGCTTGGCTTTCTTCAGGCGTGCTTTGCAGACATCCAAGTCAAGGCGGCGGTTCTCCAAAAGCCTTCTTTCTTTCTGAAAGACATACAGTTGATCTGACCACATATACCCTTTGACCTAGTTATGGACAGACAAGTCCAGCTTTGTAATGAAGAATCAAAAAAAAAAAAAAAAAAAAGCATTATAAATACATTAGAAGCACAGATGACTCGTATCTGTCTCACACATAATTCTCTCTCCCTGTGTGCAAGCTGATTTAACTGCCTTCCAAATAAGCTGATCTTACCGATATGGTTCTCCAGTCACCCTCTAGAAAATTCCGGAGAGGAGTGAGGAAGCTGACAGCTGATGCTTGTAAGAACTCTCTCTCTGCACCTCCTAGCCTCTTCTGATAGTCTCCTACGGTGTACAAAGTACTTCCTAAACACACAGAAACAATAAACTATTATTTTCTATTACATCAGGCCTATAGTTCATGATGTACTGTACATCACAAAATTATCATGTCCTACCAATAATGACGCTGATTATATTTAATTTTTTATATTTAAGGAAAGATTTTCAGCAATCTAAACATATTAATCTGATTTTTTTTTTTTTTTGCTCGGTTTGACAAGTCTAATCAGATTTTCTTTTTAATCATTCAGTGTGTGGTGCTTCATGACATTAGACAGCTAGAGCAAATTTATATGAAAACTCTTCAGTTTTTATTGCTGTTGTCTATGACATTCAGAACAGTCATTAGACCATGCATGCAAAACATGATCGACATTAAAATCTCCATGTTGGTAGCTAACTAATTAGCTAACCTTCACCTGCACTACTCGGTTTAATGCATGACTGCGTTGTTACTTTAACGAATAACGTGGATATGCAAGCAAAGGCTGTTACAGCCTGAGCAAACAAATCAGATTTAATCACCTGTAATTTGTTTTTCATTACAATTTGTCTGTCTGCTTTCTGTCAGTTTTCTAAAAGTGCAAAGGGAACTTAAATATATAAATCTTGCACATCTTGCACATTGACGAACAGCAAACAAGGTACTATAGCAAAACCATGCAAATAAATAACGAACAATTCTTTATTCGAGATTTACTAAGGTACAAATCAACGAAGCATTAATAAATCACAAGAAAAACAGACAATTTAGAGGGCACCGGATTTTACAAATTATGAGTAATTCTTCCATTTAACATCCACTTGGTGCCTATTGTGTAAGAGGATCATTTCCATAGTCTTTAATCACTGGAAAAATCTAAACACAGGAACTGCTAGTCTTCCTGTCCTGAAACACATGAGAAGGAGACACACCACATCTGCATCCATTATAGAACCCATTTATAGAAAATAAAACTTTTATTCCAAACCTCCAGTTTTTAATCATTCTTGGGGTTTAAGAGGAATGTACAATGTTTAAACTATACAAAACAAGCCCAAAATGATCCTACAAAGCAGAGATTCATTATAATGGTGTTAAAGTCAGCAAGTCAGCAAGTGTTGTCATCGATTTTACATCCCAAATTAAAAACAGTTGCTGAATATTTGTAAATTTTATTCAGAAACTGCTTTTACTATAGGCTTGTACAAAAACTACATTTTTATAGGCTGTGAGCACTTCTGAGGAACCAGCTCCACATAGTACAAAGACTCCTTTACGTCCTGTGGGCGTTATTACCTTCTCTTAAATAATGTTCAATTGTTTAATTAAATAATGAACTGAAACAATATATAGCCCTTGCTGTGATGCTAACTACAATAGAAGGCCAAAGGCATGTGGACACCTGACCATCACACCCATATGGGCTTGGTGAACGTCCTATTCCAAAACCATGGGCACTAATATGGATTCGGTCCCCTCTTTGCTACTATAACAGCCTCCACCCTTCTGGGAAGGCTTTCCACTATATTCTATATATATTATATATATCTATATATCTATATATAATATATATATACACTATATTGCAATTTCCCCACTGCGGGACAAATAAAGGAATATCTTACTCTTACTCTAGAGCATGGCTGTGGGTCTTTGTGCCCATTCAGGTACAAGAGTATTAGTGAGGTCAGACAATGATGATTGAAAGAGGCCTGGTGCAAAATCAATGTTCCAATTAATCCCAACGCTGTCCGGGGTTGAGGTCAGGGCTCTGTGCAGGCCACTAGAGTTCTTCCAGACCGACATGTCTTTATGGATCTCACTTTGTGTACAATGCAAAATGCTCTGAAAGGCTAGTGTTAGGTCACATCAAAACCAGCATTCTTGCTGACCTGCCTATAAGGCAATACACACACAGAAATTACACACCTCCTTAACCCATCTGGAGCAAGAGAACACGTATGTAACGATGCTCTTTGTCGACTACAGCTCAGGCTTTAACACAACTGTCCCTGCCAAGGTGATCTCGAAACACTACCGTCTCAACATCAACACTTCAATTTGTAACTGGACTATGGAGTTTCTCACTAACAGTTGCCAGAATTTCAGAATGGGTACATACACCTCCAACAGTCTGACTCTCAGCACCAGTGTTCACAACGTTATGTACTGAAACCTCTACTGTGTTCACTATTCACCCATGACTGTGCACCTATCCACAACAGGAACACTACCATTAAACACGCAGCTGATGCCATCATCCTCGGCCTTATCTCTGAGACAAGACCTCAGTCTTATCTGGCTGAACCTGGACGGTTGGTGTGGAGAAAACTATGAGACACTTAACATCATTCAGGACCTGAATCAGGACGGAACACCCTGCTCTCTATATAAACAATGTAGACGTAGACAGGGTGGCCAGATTTAAACTTCTGGGAAGCAGTGTGACATTGTGAGGAAGGCTCAACACCACCTCTTTGTACCCAAGTTGGACTGCTGCTGATGTTTCTTATATCTTGATTTCTGCACATTTTCTAATGGTATCTTTATGTCCAAGCAAAACTTAAATCCAAAAAATAACACCAGGGCCAAATTCAAACCAAATACCAAATTCCTTCTAACTTAATGCAAGTTTGTTAAATGTCTTTAGCGCTTATTAGTATATAGTGGATATAAAAAGTCTACACACCGCTGTTATAATTGCAGGAATTTTTTTTATGTTAAAAAAAAAATGAAACAAGATAAATCTCTGTCTTGTGATATAAGAAACTAACAAAATACTAAAAAAACAAATAGAGGAAAAAGAAAAAAAAATTACAAAAACCTGGCTGCTAATACTTTGTTACAGCACTCCATCATTTTTAAGGAGTCTACCAACCTAGCATATCTTGATTTGCCAATTTCGTTCCACTTTTCCTTGCAAAAATGCTCCAGATCTATCAAATTGTGAGGGGATCTCCTGTGCACAGCCCTCCTCAAGTCATTCCATAGGTTTTCACTAGGGTTGTTTTCAGTAAGATTTCTTCTTCTGAAGCCATTCCTTTGTTGACTTGGATTTGTGTTTTGGGTTGCCATGCATGAAGGTGAAACTTTTCTCCATCTTCAGCTGCCTTAAAGTGGCCTGCAGGTTTTGTGCCAAAATAGATTGGTATTTGGACCTATACATGATTAGCTCTAACTTGACTAGCGCTCCAGTCCCAGCTAAGGAGAGAAGCAGCCCCACAGCATGATGCTGCCACCACAATGCTTCACCATGGGTACAATATTATTTGGGTGATAAGCTGTTTTGTTTTTGTACCAAACATACCTTTTAGAATTATGTCCAAAAACTTCTAACTTGGTCTCATTAGACCAGAACACATTGTTTTGAGACAGAACACATGGTTTGGGGCCATTTAGATGGGCTTGGATGGTTTTTTTTGTGAGAAAGGTCTTCCGTCTAGGCACTCTACCCCACAGCCCAGTCATGAGAATATGAGTAATTGTTGGTCACAGGGAGTAATCGGTACTTGTCAGATATTCCTGCAGCTCATTTAATGTTGCTGTATGTCTCTTGGCAGCCTGCCCAATAAGCTTTCTTCTTTTGCTTTTGTCAATTTTCCATCAATCCTATTCTTGGTAATGTTACTCTAGTTCCTCAATTGTTCCACGCTTCAGCAGTCAATTGAAACCAAAAAGATTTAAGGAAAATCCTACAGAAACAGCTGATCTTTATTTGTGTTTAATCAGAATCACTTCATTGATGGCAGGTCTATGATAATTACTTTTGAACATGAGTTTGTATGTGATGGGTTAAGTCTAACCAACGTCACATGCCGTATTATAAAAGGCTGTGTGCACTTGTGCAACCAGGTTATTGTAAGTTTTTTTCTTTTTCTTAACCTCCCCCACCCCTATAAAAAAAAAATGTTTCTATTTGTTTTTCACTTACATTTTTTTGGGTGCTATAATCACATTTAAGGTGGGAAAAAAAGATCTGAGATAATTTATCTTGGTTTCGTTTTTTACATCACAAAAACATGCAATTTTAACAGAGGTTTGTAGATTTTAAATATATAATTTAGGCTTCATGGAATTGTAAAATTACCATAACCCGTAAACATTTTTCGCTCGTTCAATATATTTTGCTATATACAGCAGTTACAGTACATTACGTATTTGATAAATGAATAGATAGATAGATAGACAGATAGAGTAGAAGGAACTCCAGCAGATACCACAGTAGGCTGGTTTGCTGGCATCCTGCCATTTTCACTGTTCATTGTGTGAACTCAGGCTTGCACACCCTCCTCCTGTAGCCTACACAGTGCCAGAGTTCCTAAAGCAAAATTTTGTTCAGGGTAGGACTTGCTTTCCATGCTTGTTCCCACAAATCAACCGGATTCATTGCTGCATCAGCACTGATTAATAAAATTGCTGTTTTTTCATCTTCAAGTTACATTCAAGTTGCAGTATATTTATGCTAGATAAAAATGTCTAGGATGTTACTGCAATTTTTAAAAGACGCTATGGTGGCCTATGCACACAGAATCTGAGGGAGTGCATCTTGATCGACTTGTTTATAAAATTCAGTATTGGTATTTATAAGTTGTTATTTGGTTGGTCATGATGATGTGTATTAGCTGGTTATTTTTATGCTGCAGACAAATTTGCAATTTAAAGGTTAACATTAACCAGAATTACTATTCCCTTGTACATAGCAGTGTAATAAAATTTTTACTAATAAATATGTCGTCATAATGCTCCTGACCTGTTGACATTTGGGACATGTAGTGAGATATACTGTACAATGCACTAGTTCTGTTCCATTCTTACGGTATATGGTAGAGAAGACAAGTGTGCCCTCTACTGCTCACTGAAGAGCATCTGGCTGAATACAGTTTATAAGCCAGTGTGTGTGTGTGTGTGTTTGTGTGTGTGTGTGTGTGTGGTAAAGGAGACGGCAGTGTTTTATTGAGGATTTGCTTTATCAGACCTTGATTTCATCTCATTCATCATTTATGTCACACGTTACCGTTTTTCTGAAATAAATAATGGGAAATATCCCACCAAACCTTCTCTCGGTGACCGCAGATTCAGCTTTACATACCATATGCAGTTCCGGGTCCAAAGTCCTTGGCAGCATCCTGCATGTACTGTCCCAGCAGCTCACCATTGGTGGTTCTTGTTGGGAGCTTTCTGTCCAGTTTCTCATAGAAGAACTCCTCAATGCGGGCACCTAAGTGGACACTTGTATTAAAAGATCGCCAAAAGATAACATCTTTTGTTACACATTATAAACCACAGTCTATGAGTTGTACCAAACTGCTTCCTTCCGCCAACAGGGGTGAAATGTATGAAAAATCCCCAACGTGAAAACACATAAAAAAAAAAAAACAATATTTAGATGCATGATGCTTCTCTCAAGAGATTCTGCATCTGGTTATTTTCATATGCATATGATTTTTATATAGACCTTACTCATTTATATGCTTTTTTTTTTTTTTTTTTGTAAGATCCAAACATGGCACAAGAAATGAATCATGAGGTCCATAAACCATAACGAGGTTCATTCCTATCCATAATCCATTAGTCCAATCCATTATTAGATTCACATTTTCAAACTTATCTACGTTTTAAATTGTCAAGTGGCATTGTAATCATTAAATTACCAATGGAAGCTGATACATTTTTTATGATTAGTTTTTTCTTAAAATAATCTTTAAAAAGTAGGCGACCACTTGAAATCTTCTATTCCAATAGTTTTGGAGAAACAATACTGAATGCAATAGATGTTATATAAACGTTATATATAACTATATCCTTACAACTAAGAGAATGTCATGCATATGGTATTTTATTCATCCCTTTACCATAGTTCCAACTATGAGAGAAGGAAAGTCAATTGTTTGAAATGTCTTGCTCTGGAAGACAGCGGTGGCGAAAGCAAAGTAATTTAGTATGATTTCTCAGTAAGCTGCAATGGCTATTAAAGATAAGAACCAACTTTAAAGTATGGGTTTATGTATCTCATAATACACAAAGGAGAATGGAGAGAGAGAGAGAGAGAGAAAGACATAAGGGCATTCGTTTCTGGAAATATTCCCTTGATGGAACAATTCCCAACATAAATCAATTTCTTTTTACTACTACAAATATTCACAGGCATGAAATGCAGACTGTATCATGTTCGTGTCGAACCTATCTGTGAAGGGCCAGTGTAGCTGCAGGTTTTTATTCTGAACAAACTGGCGCACACCTGAAACCAGTTCCTTAAACAAGTGGAAACAGGTGTAGCTCCAGTTTGAGCGGGATGCAAACCTAGAGCTACACTGGACTATCCAAGCAACATGAAGAGACACAAATAAACCAATAAAACACAGACACACAAAATGAAAAAGAACACAGGATCACGCGAGAGGTGAGACAGACTACAGAAATTCTCTAACCGTTCAGTCTGGCAGTCTTAAACCCAAACAGAAGTCTTAGATTTTCTTTGGAGGGGTGAGAATCACCTGGATACCTTCTTATACACATGAGCGCACATAATGAGACCTCACGACAAAGTCACAAAGTGATTTCTAGGCATGTGGACAACCTGGTGGCAGATGAAATGGACGATTAAGAAATGGAGGCCAAGCAACACAGAATCTCCTCCTTACAGCCAATGAGCATAAGGATACCATCTCTACAGGTGTGTCTGGGAGATTTCTTTGTGCCTGGGCTCCACGGCACACACTCTAGCTAATATGACTGATCATGAGCTGGTTGGCCTGGGCCACATCCCTGATATTGATTCTTGCATCATGTTGCTGGTCTTACCAGATGAACCATTACATCCAGATGCATGAAGCCCAAGCACTGAATGCAGACGCACTGATGATATTCTAGTGAGAACTTATAACACATAATGCATAATGTGTGGCACATACGGGCAGTATGTTAGTGGTTTTATTGCTTGCATTGGAACGGTCACGCCAAACTTCAAACCTTGATCCCTCAGACTACGTCGCAACAGTCAGATATATTAATCATATGGGTCATATAGCTCTCTCCACCTTGCACAGAAGGTGTTCAGGTGGGCCAATTTATGCACAGTCTCACTGAGAGCAACTCACCTACAGTACAGGGACTGTACAATAGAGCTGTAGACACCTGCCGTCTGCACCCAAAAATGGTGTCCACGATCAGGAGAATGTTTGACAAAGTCAACTCATTGCCGACTGAGCTGGAACACCTGCTACAACAGGATTAACAGGAACACTGATGTAATACTGTATACCTTTTCCTCCTCTACTGCTGATACTTCATGTTGCACAGAATTCAGTAACTAGGCCATAGAGTCCAGCTTGCTGCCCCAAGATAACCAGCAAGGCCTTGGTTTCCAGGTCACCTGTGAGTTTGGCCCCTTAGAATTAAACACAAATTGAGACCTGTAAACTTGCTGTCTAAGAAATATTCTTGATCACGAGAGCGCCTAATGCCCTTGTGCTTCAATAAAAATTTTTCTTCAGGGACTGCTAGACAGCAGCACATCACCATACACTAAAAGTGTATGTGTTGGCCATGGCTGTGCATCACCACAAGTGGCATCTCTCTGGGGGCTCATAAATTATTATATCCTTCTTGAAAGGGGCGAGGTATCTCCATCCACTACAATTTGTCGAGAGCGGGATATTCCCCTTGTGCTGGAGTCTCTTAAGACTCCTCCTTATAAGCTCATGGAAGACTCCAAACTGAAATGAGTGTTTCTAACAACTGCCTTTTTAATAGCGGTCACTTCAGCAAAAAGAGTGGGAGACATGGATGCTCGGGTAATTACATCACCTTATGCATTGGCAGCCAGATGACTTTGGGATGACATTATGACAAAACTCTGGTTCAGGCACATCACCCACTTTCCAAGTCATATCACCCACTTTCTTCAATCAAAAGCATTCCATGAAGGCTAACCTGCAGAGCATTCCTGCAGACCATGTGGTGGCCACTGTTCATCTGTCATGCTGGAAAGACTGGGGGTGGATTTCTTGCTTGTCTTAACGTATAGTACTTGCATAATTCCGTTTCTTTCCAGTTAGTTCTAAGATGTGTCGGTTCCTCATAACATAAAGACACATGTTATCCAGGTGATTCCCACTGCCCCAATCGTTAGAAGGTTTGAAATAGAACGTTAGTTACATATGTAACGGTGATCCCATGAACCCTGGATAACTGCCAGGGTTCCTTGACTAACCAGGAGGCTTACCTGGTCAATATTTTAAATATAAAGTCACAAACAGAAGCACAGAAAACAAATTATCCATATTTTTTGATGTCTGGTGTTTCATGTAAGCAAAAACACTGTCTGATTTAAAAATAAATACTCAGGACACTGAGCCTTATGTAACATTTTTTTTGCTAAATACATTTCTACAAGTTCCTTTAATATTCTGTATGATCCAAACTATTCAATCAATGCTGACCATTTAGTCGATCGCAAAGCAATTAGTGATGGCCTAATGGCCATTTTCAGACAACAGTTGAGCTCCTTTTATGCTGATCTAAAACCAGATCACAGCCATTACATCGAAAATTGCAAAAATGGCCTCAGATTGGAATAAAAGCAAATCACACCACAGCAGATCAGGAATGGAGAACAGTTTATGAGGACAACATTGTCAAAGAGAATGAAATGGAAAACCATTGCAGATAAAAGAAAAATATTTTCCACCACGTCCAGAAGTTGCCTGTTATTGTCTACATTTTTAACAATGGAAAAGACAACTGCTTGCTTTGATAACCAGCACTATCATGAGAAGAACATCAAGATTTTCAGGTGGCTGAGAAACACTGGTTCTAATTAAGATGCCACACATAAAACACCTAATGGGAAGTCTACAAGAAGCATTGGATTACCAAACTAGACAGGTGCTCAAGGGGGAATCAGAGATTCTTCTACCTCTGGATGGGTGAATTAAAAAAAGTCAAAAAGCACTCAGACCTTCTGGAAGAGTTCCCAGCACCATGGCCATTAGCTTCAATACTCAAAATGGGAGATTTGGAAAAGTGGCTGAGATTATGGACCTGGAGCGTAGGGAACTGCGAATACAGTAAGACTTACCAGTGTTGTCAACTGGAGCATGTGAAGAGTCAGAAAATTACATGTTAGAGTCTCATTTAACTGAAGACATTTCACTACTTATCTAAGTGGCTGCAGTAAAACATGTGTTGAAGCCCCTCAGATGAGTGGCAAAACATCTTCAAGATTATAACAAGTCCAGGCGCGTATATTTACTCCTATGATGCATTCAAAATCACCAAACTTTTGACAAACATTTTGGTCAAAGTGGTTATCCATAACTCAACCACCGTCAAATGTTAGCACCTATAAAACAGTTTACTGCAGGAGTTCATCCAAATTATTTCTATATTCTTTGTGTGAAACCAGCATGATAATGGAAGACTGCAGACCATTGTGCATTTTCCAAGAGAAAATGCTTAAACTTGTATTTAGACTGACTTTTACTACAATTCTTACTTCTGAGCTGTTTCAAAACGCAGATCTAATATTCTCCATCGAGAAGCATATTTACATATTTTGTGAAAGCTATTATGCATGGCAGTTCTAAGAGTTAAAGTGTAATAATTACTTAGGATGTAATAGTTTAATATGTATTCTTTACAAGTAATACTTAGTGCACATTTTGCAAGTACATAGTAACAAATGCAGAATACAGACACCAAATACCAGAGGCCTTATTCACAAGAATTCTAATGCTAAAAGTAGCCCATAACTGGCAGATTCAGAAGAAACTCATAGCCAGGTTTATCCTAATATTACGACTTCTAATTTTTTCAGTCTTGAAAAATCAAAAAGCATTTCAGCAGGTCATAAACCTGCGAAAACTTTAGTAGGGGACCAGAAGACTATGGAATTAAATTTGCACTAAAAGTATTGAACGTAACATTTCAAGAAACGAACAAAAATGCACAATGAGAAAGAAGAATAACACTCTGAAACTGAAAACAATGAACTCAGTGGCAAAAATTTAACATAGTCTGCAAATAAACAGCATTCGTTTTTAGCAGTTTTTAAGCTACCTTTCTGCTCTGCATGGCTTATGAATGCGCTGCCAGAGTTTTCGTTTACGCTCCGCAAGTTTACGTTCGCCATTCTGGCACAAACCTCTCATGTGGCTGGGCTTAACATGGATTTACTCTCATTGGTTAGTGACATTTGGATCGACAGCTCCCTGACCTGGGAGTAGAAACTTCAGTGGCGTGAATTTTGGAGAGCGTTCTGGATGCGGTACTCTGTATAGTTATAATGTATGTACTTTGTAGTGGAAATCACTTACTTCCTTACTTACTTACTTAGTTCGTTTGAGAATTGGGTAGTCTCATACGACTATTTTTTCGAGATCAGCTCTCAGGGGCATTTTTACTTCCAGGTCAGGGAGCTGTCGATCCAAGTCTCACTAACCAATGAGAGTAACTTCTTGTTAAGCCCACCCACATGAGAGGACTGTGTCAGAACGGTGAATGTAAACCATGCTTAGCAAAAAGGAAGCTTAGAAAACTGTTTATTTGAAGCCCATGTTAAATCTTTGCCACCGAGTTCACTGTTTTCAGTTTCAGAGTGTTTTTCTTCTTACTCATTGCATATTTTTGCTCATTTCTTGAAAAGTTAGGTTCAATACTTTTGGCACAAATTTAATTCCATAGAGGACTTCCATGATACTATGATCAAATTAGTAACAAACTACCAAATTAACTAAGAATTAAATAATCACTAAATAATAATTAAATAATCCATTAAACAATCACCAGCAATTCATTTCAGCTGTGTGTGTATTGCAAGTTTTTGACAACTCTGCTACTTAACCCTGTGACCAATGCAGCTCTATTGCACTCCGCTTAAGCACCATGCCTCATCTGTGCATGTCTGACGACATGAACGTGATATGAAGTTATTTGCGTTTTACCTTGGGACTCCTGTCAGAGCTATAGGTGTCCTGTCCTTCAAAGCTGGAGATAGCCTCGTCTCATTTCTTTCAACCTTGGTGAGAGTGCTTTCTTTTATATTACAGACTTTTTTTTTTTTAAGCAAAACTCTGCAGGGTTCTTTCCTACGGAGTGCAGGGTTCTTTCCTACTATCCTTTCTTCCCTCAACATACCACACACTGTTTTATTTCTGAGCCTGGTAATTTAGGTGGATTCCTGCTATCTCACAGCAACTTGTTGTAGAGTGGGTTTGCCTGGCTCCATCTCTCTCTCTTTTTTTTTTTTTTAGAAAGCTAGGTTGGCTTGCCACCATACTTCACAAACAATAGCTACAAATAAACACACTACAATACTTGTGCTCATGCAGCCAGTTTTGAATGTCTTGGGAGGTAATGGAGTGCTCACTATGTTGAAACTGATCGTCTACATTACACTAGGCTCATTCTTTGTGATATTAGCCAGTTGATTTTAAATGGATTTTTAAGTGCATTAGCTAGCTACATCAGTAGGGCTGCAATGGAGCATGGGGTTTTATTTCGCTTCGGAAAAGCGCTTCTGTACAGCGGTAAGTAAAATATGTTTCACTGTTTTCATTATGTCAGAATTTCTCATCGTCAATGATCGATAGTAGCTCATTGTCAAGAACAACATACCGGGTAAGAACTTCTGTCATATCTGCAGACCTAGAGCTGTCTGTAGATACATTTTCTCACCACGATGTTTTATCAGGTTGTTTATTACATATTTTAGGAAGATGCTGCAGTACCTCATCTTGGTTTTTTTTTTTTTTTAAATCATTTTAAGCCTTTTATTCTAGGCTATCACTCTCAGGTCAAAATATAGCCTGGTAATATCGATATGAGAGAAACTGAGCCAAGTACACAATGTTTCATGCTGCCTAACTTTTATATTTGCTGTTATTCTCTCAGCTTTATTGCATTGCACTGCACACAGTCGTGGGCCAGGGATCACATCACAGTAGTGTTTGTAATATGAACCAACCTTCTCTATTCCACGCTCCATAAGTGGTCATGTACCTCAATATTGCTAATATTATTTCTAACATCATAATACTAGACTCAACATGTAACATCAAACATTCAGCTAGAACCAACAACAAGACAAGACTCAACATCAATCACAGAGACATCATAGTTGCTCATGGGGATCATCTAAATGTAAGGTTTTTCAACTCCAGTCCAGAAGGACCCCTGTTTTTCCTGCCCCAGACATACCTGATCGAACTCCAGGTCAATCAGTTCATAAACTGGATCAGAATGTGTGTAGCAGAAAAAACTTGGGCCGCGGACCTCTGAGACTAATGAATTTTTTTTACATTTATTCATTTAGCAGACACTGGTGATTTATCCGAGTAATGCATCCTGAATTGGCAGCACTGAAGCCGAGCATTATGCCGTGCAATTAAAGTTTAAGGCTCTGGCATAAGGGCTAAACGGTGTCTCTCTGCAGAACTGCTGGACTGCCACAGCCTCAACATGACATTTTTATATACCAACTTGGAAGGAAGCAGAGTTGAAAGGATCAAGTTTGAACTTTTCTGGGATTTCTGGGATCACGATGTTTAAATTGCCAGCACAGAACCTTAACTTTATTGAGCAGACTTGATCACATGACGCTTTATTAGTCCTCTGTGCTGTTTTTCTTTTTGTCGGCTTGGGAATTTGAGGTCATGCCACAGTGACTTGTGGGAAATCCATCACTTTGCTTGGATAAGAACAGCTGTGAGGTATTAAACCAAGATAGATAGCTATCTAAATTACCTAGCAAGTCATTTCTAACAATCTAGCTCCGTTTTTTTTTTTTTCTCTTCTAAATTGAGGGTCATCACATTAATACAAACTGAAATGAAAATACATTTTACAGCTTTCTTGGTTGAAACATGAAAAGCAATGGTTGTTAAATACCTTTCAGCAATAAGACACATTACTTTCTACAGAATCATGAAATCTGTGAAAGGGTGATCCAAGCATTTTCGTACACAGCCCAAGATGAAACCTTTATGAGTTACAACTTTAATTAAATAATTACTTCTAGATAATTAGTCAACGTATTGTTGGGTATTTTGTAGGGATTCTCATCCTGAACAAGACCGATTGATGTAAGGAATAAATATGATGGATCCCGTTTTATAAATAAGCAAATAGCAGAGGGCCGATACCATGCTGAAGATGATTATTTTTCTATAACAGCACATCCCTAAGAGTCTTAATCCTCTTTCAGCACTGCAATTTACCATGATTACAATTTTTTCTTAATAAAAAGGCAACACATTATAATTTTACTAGTTACTATATTTTACCTTATTTATCATTTTTATTCATTTATACTTATGTTTAATGCTGTGGAACATGATCTGCAAAAAAAAAAAAAAAGTTAGTTTCTGTTCTCTCTTACGTTGTAACAGCTACACACAGTTGTTCACTCACCGACTTCTTTTTTTTCCCACTCTTGAAGGCAAAAATAAATAAATAAATAAAATGCATACATGATGTCTACCATACAAGTCCCTCTAATGAGCAGTTACTATGGAAATGAAAACATTACAACGAGCGCATTAATATAATCCTATGACTTGTATTACAGTCTGCACTACTGGCAGAGCTGCTGTTATAGAAAATTCATAGAAAACACTTTCTAACCAATCAGACTCGAGCATTCAACAGGACTGTGGAATAAATCAAAATATCACGATTTGGCATTCTCTAAAAGCTTTTTTTCTTTGAAGCACTGCCTAAGCATGACACGTCGCTTTATCATGTTAAACAGATCGCGCAGGCAGACAATATGGCTGCTCAGTCTCATATGGCAGAGTGGCGTGACGTGGATTATTGAACCTTGTAGTCCTTACATGTACAGTAATTAATAAGAAGGTATGCTTACTAGGGTTTGGCTGCAGCAGCACCTCAGTCTGCCTGAAGATCTTCTCTGTCCAGTTCTTGGTGCAGTCTCCTCTAGCAATCAGGTTTTCCAGATGAGTGTCCAGTTCAGTTTTCTCTGCCTGACCCAGCTTCTCCTCCGTGAACTGAGAGAGAGAAAAAAAAAGGAACAGTGAAATTAAGCCAACTGGCAAGCTTTTTTTATGCAGACCCACAGTTATGATGATGCAATGTTATGGCTAGAAATGTGCTAATATTAAACCTTCCTATGCCAATAGTTGCTTAGATTTTTATCATGGCTAAGACAGTATAATGCCCAAGATGGTCATTTTACTTTTGTTGGTCACTAGTGCATATTTTAGTCTGACAATATTTTGAAGTGAAACAGGATCAATTTCTACCTTGTAAGATACTAGCGGTTTCTTTTCTCTCTCTCTCTCTCTTCATACGCATTATAGTGTATGTGCCGTTTTCATCTCTGTAGCCTACTCTTTACCACTATATTAGTGAGTGCTTAGAAAGAGTTAGCCTATTTGCCTTCATGTAAAGAAACATCTAACACAGAGATAAAAAAAACGCATGAGTCATTCTTACAAATTGCAGCAGATTGCAGCGTGCCAAACACACTCTTCAAGACGGATATAATCACTGTGTTCACCACTTGACTCACTGCATGTGAAGCTTACAGAGTGCGTCTACTCTATAAACCTGCTGCACACAATGTTTTTGTTGGGGAAACCTGGCAAAATTTGAAATTATGACAAATAACCTCAGCTTAACTCCAAACCACGCAAGAACTGATTCATTACTAGCAATGCACTCAAGTTAAAATTCTTGGCTGAATCAAAAATTTAAAAAAAAATAAAAAATAAATAAATAAAAAAAAATCAGGATACACAGGGCAGAAAACAAAAACTGAAAAACTGAAAACTAATTATTATTAGTAGCAGTAGGAGGTGTAGCAGTAGGAGGAGGAGGAGGAGGAGGAGGAGGATTTTATGCCATTGCATTCATTTATTTTGCCTTTTCATGCTCTTGAAAACTGAAACACAATCAATGTTTAATTAAATAACTAACAAATAAAATACTTTATCATTGAAAAGTCCTTTGAATAGGATGATGCCACAAAACTTTATATATATATATATATATATATATATATATATATAAAAAGTGACTTCAGTAATATTTACACCCCCAACCCCACTTTCTGCATGATCACTCTTTCATTATTGCACGGAAATAATCACTGAATGTTTTTTTTAATCGCTTGAAATTTTTCTCCATCCTTATCTACTACAATATAAGCATTTGTGTGATTGTAATGTTCACATTTAATAATGATGTTTCTGATTAAACACAAACAGGGATACTGCCAGGGTGATGCACAACATGTTAATTATCAGTTGTTGGCTAGTTAAATAAAATCTGTGTCAGTTAGGTGGTTTAAGGATATTAGGTAGTTGTTCAAATGTCAAAAAAAACCTATCAAATGGATTCCATCAAATGGTATAAGTTTCAGTTCGTATTTTGATGCAGCGTAATTCTTCGGCCCGCATCTTCAACTGGTGGAAACTGATGACTTGCTGGAAGGGACTATCTGCCGATCACCTCCAAACGCGATTGGCTAAGAAGGCATCCGAAAAACCCTGTCTTCCATCTGTCCTATCAGACTGAGAGACATGCTTGGGCTATATAATAACAGCTATACTTCTTAATGCCTCAAGAGCTGACTTCCTTTCTTGAGACCCAAAGAGTTTTGGTGAGACATCTGAGTTCATCAGCACATGATTATTCAGATGCGTCTTATCCTAGAGGTTTGATGCATGACAGCATGAGGGTAGTACATCGGAGTGCTTCACTGTGACTGTCAGTATACTCACCCTCTCCCATCGGAGTGTTACAGATTACCACCACCTGACAGTAAAACAGTGTACAACATGGATTTCCTCTCACATTCAGGAATACCCTGCTGCGAAATATGCCACTCACGGCAGGAAAGAAATCTGCCGATACAACAGAAAACACAGGACACTAGAGTTCAAATTATTCTCAGAGATGCTGTTAGTGTAGGTCTCTCCTTTATACTTTCACATGCACACTCAAACACACACACACACACACAAGTACACAAACAAAACACACACAACCTTGACACACAAGCACACCAGCTGGCCCTCTTTCAAACACTAAGCATACACGCATCTTTTATCACAAAGCCATTTCTGTTATTCACTATATTGTTATGTAAAGAAGAGGACTGAATTTAACTCTAGCGTGGGTAATTTGGTTTTAAAGCCTGCAGATAAAGTATAGTCTCTAACTGTCTCGAGTGTCAGTATGGCTACACGGTGTTTATCATCCCCCTCAGCCAGGCTGCTGTGTCTGATACACTCCCACCAGCACCACACACACCATGTCAGTGTCACTGCAGGGCTGAGAACGATCCACCCCTAAATAATATCTCGCCAGCGGTGGTCCATTACCATTGACGGATGGAGTAAAAGAGGGATGACAAACTGTGCATAGCTACAGATGGACTACAGTCAGTAATTGAACACCTACAAAGTGGTGCAGTGTAGATGATAGCTGGTGTGAGGCGACACTGTCCATTTAAAATTGTACAGAAACCAAATGTCAGCCCAGTGACACCAGTACAGTGTTTTATTCCGCATGATGCCTTTTAAATTAAATCTAACCCAACCAAAAGCAGATAAACAGCTACTTAACTATTATCATGGGTTAATGATAAGAGGAGGACAAGTCTAAACCAGACTGTCAGTACTACAGGCATACAAAAACCTGTACTAAAAAACAAACGCAGGTAATGTTACATAGCTTTAGCTCATCAGTACAAAGTCTAACAAAGCTTATTGTATTTATAGTCAAATTTAAAGTATTATCCTAGTCGTAGATGAGGAAGGTATAGAGCTTATAAGCTGACAAAAGTATATGAATTTTGTATATATTTGAATTATAAATTATATTCGTGTCATATGAAATAAAGTTCTTTTTGTCTGTGGTGTATTTAATAAATGGACATTTTGCCAATGTTTTTAAAACATAGAATTTGAAAATTACGGCTTACGGGGATGGAGACGTCCCCATCTTACCAAGCCTTTACTTACAATACATGTCAAAATTCAAATCTCAAAAATACACACGTTATGTAAATTAGGCCAAAGGTGAAGCATCTAGGATTCCCAGGGGAAAAGCAGAGTGATCAATCTCAGTATTCACAGATATCTCTCATGTTTGTGTCACTGAAGAGATGTGAAGTACTGAAGTAAATTTTATGCTGTACTGAAACACTGGTAGTATTGTAAAGACACGTGCACTTTTATGCACTATGTGGCCAAAGGTTTGTGGTCACCTGACCATCACGCCTATATATGAGTCTTCCCCAAACTATTGCCACAAAGCTGGAAGCACACAGTTGTATAGGATGTCTTTGTTTCCCTTCACTGGAACTAACAGACCCAAACCTGTTCCAGCATGACAATGCCCATGTACATAAACTGAGCTCCATTGTTTGCCAAGGTTGGTTTGGAAGACCTCGAGTGGCCTGCACAAAGCCCTGACCTCAACCCCACTGAACACCTTTGTGTTGGATTAATTGGAACGCTGACTGTGACACAGACCTCCTCAGCCAACATCAGCACCTGACCTCACTAATGCTCTTGTGGCTAAATGAGCACAAATCCCCACAACCACGCTCCAAAATCTAGTGGAAAGCATTCACAGAATCCTAGAAGTTATTATAACAGCAAATGGGGACTACATCTGGAATGGGCATGATGGTCAGATGTCCACAAACCTTTAGCCATGTAGTGTATGTTATAGCTAGCTAATGGTACTGTACAGGGGTCTAATTTATGACCTTGAACGGGGGCTCACAGATCTGTGGGAGTGACGCCAGTTCTTGGCATGGATGATATAGGCAGTTACTTTAGGGCACCATTTAAAGGGGGTCCACCATAAATTTTACAAAACATTTATCACAAAGGCTTGCTATTCGATGCTTCTGTGATATGTTAAGCATCCAAACAGTGCTAACACTAACCATGGCTTGGTCTTACTCCTTTGATAACAGTTGATCCCGCCAACCAAGGTTGACAGGTGACATCACCAGTGACAGCTCGTCCAGCCATTCGAAAAATTCCTCATACATAACTCCATACATTTTAAATGCTGTTGAAATACTAATAACTTCTTTTAAGTGACCAACAACTTTTTCAAAATATGTTGCTATTTTACAGATATTAACCAATGTTCCTTTGGTTTGCTCATCTTTCTAGATGGTGCACAATCCACTTCAAGGTCAAGTTCTTTATCGGTCACATACAGCTTTATACAGTTTATAATTCTCACAGTGAAATTCTTAACTGCGGTCCACTTAGAGCATTAGCGTTAGTGGTCAAAATGGGAACTGCAACAAGAGCTAACAGAGGCAAAATGGGGCAGAAATTGCTTTAGCACTTGTTCTCGCAGCAGACAGATAGTTAATAACTGGGTTGCTGGAATTTGCTGGAAGTTGCTGAAACCTGGCAACCCTGGGTAATGATATCAGCTCTTCTCTGTGCACCAAATTAGCAACAGGAACACACCTGCTGTATCGAACACAGCTGAACAAAGGTACATCTAAAACCGCTTAAAACTGTACGCTGGATGACTGTATGGTGTTGACATTCAGTTGGCTATTTTAAGGTCACTCTAAAAATTCACTAGATAGTAGCCTATAGCGTTAGTCAAGTGTTATGGCCTTGTAATATTATTTGAGGCCACGCCATTATTAATGTTGTTCTTCCCCAACAGAATCTACGGTCATGAGCCACTCCTGGACCTCACCATGAAATAAAATCATTAAAAGAAAATAAAACAGTAAAGAATTGCAAAAAATCTGAGCTCAGGCTACTGTTTGTGTGCTTTCTTTGTATGTTCTCCCTGAATCTCTGTTGGTTTCATCCAAGCTCTCTGGTTTCCTCACACCTCCCAAAAACATCCCAGCAGGTGGATTGGTGAGACTAAATTGCCCCTAAATGTTAATGAGTGTGTGAATTTGTGTGTACACGATGCTCTGCGATGGGCTGGCATCCCATTCTTCATAGCGCCACAATCCTCGGTTCGATCCTATGCTCGAGTTACTGTTTGTGTGGAGTTTCACGTGTTCTCCCCACATCTGTGTGGGTTTCCTTCCACTGCCCAAAATCGCGCATGTAGCTAAACTGCCCCTAGATGTGACCGTGAATCTGAACGTCTGTGTGCAGGAGGCCGTGCGATGCATCGGTGTCCCGTTCAGGGTGTGTCACTGCCTTGCACCCAGTGTTCCTGGCTCCAGATCCACTGCAGGATAAAGGATCCTGATCAGGATAAAGCACTTACTGAAGATGAATGAATGAAAGATTGAAGTTGAAGTGCATTGTTGTAATTTTGACTTAACTCATTATTTCAAGTTATTATTCATTATTTTGAGTTATGTTGTTATTTTTGGCTCAATGCTTAACACCCCACAATCTATCAATAAGACTAATTTATTGAATATTAACGTATATTTCTTATTCCATTTGACGTCTCACAGACAGAAAATAAGCCAGGTGCTGCATTAATACAATTAAATATAAATAAAACATAGATAAAATAACAAGATACCCTTCCTAGACAGACAGTGAGATAGACAGAGAGATAGATAGACAGACAGACAGACAGAGTCAGAGAGAAAGACAGATAAATAGACAGAGAGAGACAGACACACAGATAGATCAATAGATAGATCGATAGACTGATAGATAGACACACAGACAGATAGAGAGAGTCAGAGAGAAAGACAGATAAATAGACAGACAGACAGATAAACAGAGTGCCAGAGAGAAAGACAGAGAGACAGACACACAGATAATCAGATAGATAGATAGATAGATAGATAGATAGTCAGAGAGAAAGACAGATAAAGACAGACAGACAGACGGACTGATAAACAGACAGAGTGCCAGAGAGAAAGAAAGATAAATAGACAGATAAATAGACAGACACACAGATAGGTAGACAGATATAGTATAAATGTATATATACATCAGTATTTATCTGTGAAATTTTCTACAGTTATTATGTAGATTACACCACAGCGTGATACTATGGTACCGTGTGTGTGTGTGTGTGTGCGTTGCGGCCATGGCTCTCTCCAGGCACCCTCGAGCAACATACACTTAGTCACACAGCCATCAATAATGGATGCGCGCTTTAGCTTGTCCTTATCGGTTTACAGTAACGGGGGAATAAACCGGAGAGAAAGCAGCACAGGCGCGTGCCATCTGACTGCTTCTAAAGCGCTTCCAGAAACAAGCCATGAAATGGAAAAAGGAGCGACGCGCTCCTGTAGTCCTGCCTCCTGATCCCCTGCTGCTTTCATCGTCCCCAGAGAAGTGAAGCAACACCAATACAGCAAATATATAGGAAGATATATAAATATATATATCTATGTTTAAAAAAAAAAAACCCGATTTGCTCGCCCACCTGAACGGCGCGCGTGAAGAAGACGCCAGCGTCAGACGCCAGTTTTTTCACGTTGAAGTCCATGATCCAAGCCTACATGGGCCGGGCTAATGTTCCTGCAGCGGGAGCCGAGCTGACGACAGCGAGGGCTGGATGGATGGATGGAGTGAGTGAGTGAGTGAGTAAGTGAAGCGGACTGGAGGAAGAGTGTCGCTAATCCGCCTTCTCATCAGTTACATCGGTCATCATCCACACAGCCTGCTTAAAGGGACACGGTCCTGTTCACGTCCCAAACCGCAAAGCAGTGCACACCTGCTCAGCACACTACCCTAGTGCAGGGTTAACTGTTTCACACCTTCCGGTTTCATATCACACCTAGATACCCCTTCATAACAACAGCATAGATTTAGTTTCTGAGCATAATAAGGTAAGGTATGAATATTAAGCACATTATGTTCTTAATGTGTAGCATTATTTTTATTTACAGTGTGGATTCATTTTCTTTGTAACGCAGCTCGGTTGAATGCGCGAATCTGATTGGTCAGAAGGCGTGCCTTATTTACATATAACAGCACAGGGAGTTCCGGCTGTAACAGGAACGTTAATATTAATGTGCTCGTTGTAATGTATTACTGTTGCTATAGTAACAGCTCATACACTGGGACTTGTACAGCGTCGCTCGACATAACCTAAGAATAATAATAAACGGGTTTATTATAAAAATAATTTAAAAACGGGTTGTTTAACAAAGTAAGTCTTACAATTATTGCTATGGTGAAGTTTTGTTGTTGTTGTTGTTGTTGTTGTTGTTGTTGAGAGCCAGAGAGAGAGAGAGGGTGGTGAGAATGAGACAGGATCTAACTTATCTCTCGGACGTCCACAATATTAAATCTAACTATAAACCGTTAAAATGCGCGAAATGTCGTTCATTCATAAATTAAATATGATTAATGTTTAATAAATTGAACATTTATGATGGCTGGGAGGGTTAAACTCACGAGTCGCATCACAGTTTGTATAACAGTAAGGTCTGGAGTGTGTTATTCACTGCAAAACACCGGCTCTGACAGTAGTTCCGGCTGTAACATAAAGCACAGGTTTATATATTAATGCGCTCGTTCGAAAACGGTATCGTTTCTATAGCAACAGCTCATTAAAGGGACTATATGGTACAAGTGTCAAATAATTTAAGTCTAATAATTAGCAGATTTTAAAAACGTGTTGTTGTTGAATTAAAATAAACATCGTCGTTGAAGCTGTGAGGTTTATATAACAGTTATGAAGAGTCTCCAGTGTCAGGGTATTTGTAACAGTAGGTAAGTTTTCCGCCACAGGAAGGTCTTCAGGACTTTTTGCGCTTTCTAGTTTTGTGGTAATATGACAAGCTGCATTTTTCTAATAACGTCAAGAAAGAAAAAAAAACAGAGAACGGTGAGCGAACAACTGCCATAATGGAAGCAATAACAGGAACTTGTCTTGTGGACGTTTCGCAGTTAAGCAGTACCGCACGATCCGAGTGCAGTGATACTGAACATGGGCACGGCTGTGATTCGGCTGCAGGTAATCACAGCCATGCAGATATTCAGTATAACAACACGACTGTGAGTGAGATATTGCTTTTATACAAGTTTTATAAATAAGAAATTAATATAGAGTAACTGACGTTTCAGACACAATATGGCCAACTAATTTATTTTTGGTCCGAAAATGGAAATAGATCCCGAAGAAGCCACACTCACTGACAGCACATCAGCTAGCTGTCTAGCTAGCTCACAATGATTTGTACATTCCTGTTAAAGGTGCTTTCGATGAAATTGGCTTCCCTTCTTCCTTTTCATCTTCATATGATGAGCTTTCACATTTAAGTCATTAGTTATATTCATGAAAAATGTTGCTAACTCATCAGCAGACTGTTGCTAGAAGTGGAAATTTATGTGGTAAAGACAGACAAGCGGAGTGATGCACACAGTGAAACGTCCCAGTGTGGTTATACTAAATATAAGCACTCTTGGAACACTGCTCGTCCAATCAAATTAGTGGATGGAACTAACTGTTGTATAACATTAAATATAACTATAAACAGTTTAATGCATATAAAATTGTAATTGTTGACTAGTGACTGTTCGTATGAGAGGAATCAAATATTCCAGAACATGCAGTTTTTGGAAAATAATCAACTTTAGCAACTTTAACAGTAACTCTGCTTCACATCAGGGCATATCAGACCACCCTATCGTTGATTATTTTCCTATAAGAGAACAACCTGTCATGTTTTATTCCATACTTATTCCTCTTATTTCTTAGATCTTTTTGTTTATGAAGTTTTCGCCCACTGAACCCAAACCATCGATACTGTTAAAGCAAAAATCTCTTTGTAGCTTAGCTGTTGCAATAACGCACTAAACTTTATCATTCTGATGACTGCAGTTGCTGCTTACTTCTTTCTGACAAAGTAATAAAATAAACTGAATTTTGTTGTTAAAAGCTTTTTTTTAATTTAAATCACAGAACTTCTCAATTGTATAGATAATATTCATATATATATATGAATATTTATATATACATATATATACATATATATATAAGCTATGAAATGTGAAATTGTGATCTCACACACACAAATATACACACACGCACGCACAAACACAATTACAGAATTTTAATACATACCTGAAATAACAGTGCTAGCACTGTGTTCGCGTCATCATGTTTATAATCTTTTTTCTTCTTCCAAAGTTTTGAGTTGAACCTTTGCATATGATTTCAATAATATCAGAACTGTGTTACATAACATTCTGTGATCTTACTCATCTGAGTTGACTCAAATATAATTTTGGTAAACATTCATATCACAGGATCTACTGTTCATTTCAAGTCATATACGCAAAATAAAGGCATAATAAATGCAAGGATGTATTCAGTTCTATTGTATTTTGCATATTAAGCTGAAAATGCTTACTCTTTTACTGTATATCAGGTCTGTATATTTTTTTTAAAGAATTCTCATTTGCATGGCTTTGGAAAATGGATGCTGCAGCTGGATGCGTCGTCTCTTTGGAGTTTTGTAGCTGTTTAACATTGCAGAAGAGAAGAAAAAAAACCCCCGCCAACATTCATCACTACACTTCTTACACGGACCAATTCAGTTTTTCCCGAACTGGTGTCCAGATATAGCCACAATGTTAGCACAATAAGGTATACTTTCGCAGATCAATTTTGTTGTTTAACATTTCTGTATGATCTTTTAAACCACAAGGCACACTCTATATTATACTTTTAGGACTTAAATTAAAAAAAAAAAAAAAAAACTTTTAAAGAATTTTATAATGAACCCTTTTCACAAATCAAGTTACAACTTTGTATCAGCGTCACTCTAATCACAGAACTGACAGGATTGTAGTGCCTGCAGTCCTGTTATTTTTAAACCAAAAGTCTTAGTAGTAAGATCTTATGTTAGCATTGTGGCTAAATGCTAGCCAACACACATAGGTGCTCTTATTTGCCAGAGCAAAATTCATTCTTTTGGCTTAAGTATGACCATCTGTGTGTATCTCCAGCATGTTTTTCAGCACGTTTGCTCGTTTTCCAGTCATTACTGATCCCCCCCCCCAGTCGTAGTCTACTTGGTATGGTCCTGTACCCACTGGCACAGTCTCAGACAGTAGGCAGGGGGGCTGACAGTGGAGAAACTTTGTCCACGATGTCTCAGCCTCTTCCACAAGTGCTCAAGTCTCTTCTTGAAGCCATAAACAGTGAAGATGTCAATGATGCCGATGAAATAGCGCTGCTCTGGCCCGTCTATGACATGAATTGGGTTTTTGAAGTTAGGCAGCAGCCGCCGGTTCTGGGCCTGAAACTCCAGCAGTTCAGCCGAGTCTGATCCAACCTTAGAGGCCCCGTCGGTCTGTTCTCCAAATTCTGCCTGAGACGTCTCGGCGATCTGCCACTGTGACGTCCCTGAATCCAGTTCTGTGGCTTGGATGGTTGAGTCTTCCTCAGGCACCACTCCTGGGACAGCAGCACGGGAGCATGTGTTTACTGACCTAATGCAGAAAACCAAAGCCAGTCAGAGCAATCCAAAGCAACATCACACGCATCACTCTGGTTTGGCAGAGCTTGTTAGTTTGTTGGCTGGCGCGCTTAGCACTTGGATTAGCTCCAACAAATCGGCCCATTTTAAACTCCCATGCTTTCATGTAATGTGAAAACGCAATCTCAGCATGAGTAGTGTAGCTAGCAAGCTCATGCATGGTTATGGTTAAACACTTTGCATTTACGACACTGGTTATTTATACTGTGCTGATATGTTTTAGCTACATGCCTGCCTGCCATTGGCCTTGTGGAGGGCAAAGTGAGGGATCTGGAAACAGAGGTGAACATGGAAGTGAGATTCGGCACAAACAGGAAACTAAGAACATGCATCTGTGATTTGAGCTTTTGATGAGCATTGAGCATAAAAAAAATGATGTAACTGTAATTATGATTAAAAAAAACTTTCAGTTGTAAGAGTTATTCAGATTCTCAGATGGGAATGGGTTGAAATCTATCAAATCTGATTTTCTAATTCTAAACTGTCCACTAGAGGACGCAATCAGGGCCATTTTAAAGGAACAGTTCAGTTAAAAAAAAAAAAAAAAAAAAGATCACTTGGTGTCCAACATTTGCTTCTATAGTTTTGTGCTGGAGCTTGATCGTGAATAAGAGAAGTTTATTTCACGCAAAATCTTATAGATAACATCGATGTCCATTATTTAAAATTACACAAAAAAATGAAACGGGCAAACTTTAGACACCAAGTATGTCATAGCTGATGGATTATGGGGTTTGGGATGAACATTTCCTTTTTAATTTTTGGCTGAATTTTCCTTTAAAATACTTACAGCCTTAATTCTAAAGCCCCAGTGTTAGGCTCGGGGCTTGTATATAATTTCTAGCATTTTTTGGAACACTTGTAAATTAACTCATGCACTCAAATTTAATCAAATACCCGTCTAAAACGTTCACCACACGATGTACTTGACAAAACAGCTGAGCGATTCTGAAGCAGTAAGGTTTTCTTTCCCACATACGATCTCGGTAGTACTCATGTCACAGACTAAACCCTCAGACAGAGTTCTGTGTTTGTAAGTCCCTCACTTCTTGGTGCGCATGATGAGGGTGGCGAAGGACAGGCTGGGGTGACGCTCGTCCTGGTGCAGGGGCTGATGGGCCAGCAGGAGGCTGTAGTCCAGTACATTCAGTGTTCGCAGGAAGGATGTGTCGATTTGCACCTGACGTAACAGCCAGGGCCGCTGTTGGTCTGCCTCACACACATAAACACACACAAGCATATAAGCTTGCATTTCAAGGTTATGAGTGAAGGGCTCTCGAATCAGTAATTAAGGCAAGACACTACAGGTGAATAGGGTCATTTTTTTTAATGGTGTATTTTAATGTATTGGAACTTTTCATTATTTATAAATTTGTATGTATTTATTTAATAAGGCTTTGGATAATTTAACGTGTGTAAATTTGAATACTTAATAAAACCAACAATACAGGTTTTTATTTTATCATACACACACCGAGGAACACCTGTACACCTACTCATTCATGCAATTGTCTAATCAGCCAGTGGTGTCAACATGGACCAGAATCTCAAAGGAATGTTTCCAACATCCTGTGGAATCCATGCCAAGAAGAACTGAGGCTGTTTTGAGAGCAAAGGGAGGCCCTACCCAGTATTATTGTAGTGTTCCTAATAAAGTGCTCAGTGAGTGTATTTTTATTGTTTAACCAAGAAAACCATTTTTCAATATAAAATCTACTGTAAATCCAAAAGTCATCTACATTTTGGTCATTTCCTCTGTAATATTCTTTTAAACAGGAATAACAATGAACACGTAAAAGTCCATGAATATACGTAGGCCATCTAGAAACTGTGATCTTTCATATAGAAAAAAAAAAAAGATTTTGAGGTTGAAAGGTTTTAAACACACAATGTGTTTTCATGTGTTTCGCTTCATGTGGTTAGTTAGTGTAGTTTATAAGGTTTAGAAAGGAAATTGGTGTGTATGTCATGATACATTTCTGACACATAAATAGATGTGTCACAAAAAAAGTTATGAACTAATTTAAAGTGAGCTGTAAGTATAGCTGACGAGTGCTTGGTCAGCTTATGCGTCAAACCGTGGGCACGTTTTCTTTACAGAATTAAGGAAACAACAACAACAACAAAAAAACACTGGCCTTATTTGAACAGAGCACCAAGAAAATCAACTTAAGTACCTGAGTAACCAAACTCTGAATATGTGCAAACTTCCCTGAGTAAATATCGACATAATATTTGGACTTAAGTCACCTACTATGAATATAGCCTTTATGTAGTGTCTTGCCCGCAATTTATACATTAACGCAGAGATTCTCAAACTTTTTGTCAAGTGAACCCTTTCAACCTAAATTATTTGTTTCAAGGTCCCCCAGAGATGTTAAATTAATCTTTTGCTCATTGAAAAAGCTTGTATTACTCATTTACAGCTTTGTAATCTGTTTAATCTATGCAACTTTGCCTTTTTTTGGGTTCACGTCTTGTTTCCAATTGTCTTTTTAAGAAAGCTGGCTTCATACTTTCATTAGAAAACTGCATGAAACTTGCCACACACTTGGGGCAATGTGTATGTCCATTCTGAAGGTCCTGCCACTGTCCATGGATATAAATCCAAGTTTTGAATATTCCTATATTGCAGTACTTTGCCTTGTCTGTATATTTCAAGTGATTTTAAGAAGCTCTAAAGCTGAAAACAATTTTAGCCACAAAGAATGATTTAGATAGCGAACACTGTGATTTATATGTAACTCTCGCACGCTAAGAAGTATCTCATGACATGACTAATGATTAATTCAATCAACTTCTATCACTTTCGACTTATGAGGTGAAAGTAAAATGCTACAATATTATCGGTTGTAATTACCTTTGTTTTGTCTTCGATTATATAAAATTTACCTTAATGTGTCATTGTCATTTTTATCACTGCCTCACAAACCCCCTGCAAAGCACGAACCCCTGGTTGGGAAAGTCTGCATTAATGGGATAATCACTTAATCAGGCTTGTATACGTAATGCAGTTGATCTGTTTGGGTCGCTGAATGACTGCAGCATGTTTTGCACTCTGTACAGGTCACGTTAGCGTTCACAGCTGATGTCCTTTATGAACTTGTTTCTGCCTAATATGCAAATACTGCGTGTGTAGTCTAGCTAATATCAGTAAACTTACAGCACTCAGAGTATGGCATTACCTAATATGATAAACTTTCCCTCAAAATTGAGATCCTTGAGAACAACGATGACTTGACTCCCCTCGGGTGCTGGGTCCGTCCACCGGCTCACTTCACAGCCCTTGATATCATATCTATACAGAAGGAATATTTACAGTGTGTACATTATGCTGTGCATGCATGCATATTTGCTTTAGTTTGAGAACATTTGGCACTATTTGTTTTTACTAAGGGCGGTGCTGACTTTGACATCCTAAAGTCATATGGTCATTAAATAAACGGTGCTTTTTTCAGCAACAAATGGTTTGGAAAGGTTGTATGAATTTATACTCAGTCTTAAGCTTAATGGCTTAACTGCAGATGCTACAGGCTTTATAGTGTCAGCTTCTAGTACAGACGTTGTATCTAAAGTAAGACATCATGAACAAAAATATGTTCGTGTTAGCCGTGGTTAATATAGAAAAGCCAGGAGAGACTTTATTGAGCTGGGTCAGAACATGCTTCTGGAAAATGTCTCTTTGTTCAAATATTAAGGGTGGATAAATAGCTTGAATCCAAATCAGAGCTGTGTTCTCTTTACAGACTGCATTCACATATTCAGAACATTTCATTGGTCTTTTACCTGGCACATATTCTTTCGTCAGGATAGAAGACACTTTGCATCACTATAAAGTACTACAGAGAGAAACAGATTTGATCATTACGTTGCACACAGTTTATCACCACTCAGGTGACAACTCAACAGTACAAAAAAGACCTCTCTACCTTCCTCCGATGGGCGATCTTGATGCTATGAACACCTGCGATTATGAAAAGTGATTATTATGTAAAGCAGAAAATGCACTGATGCTAGCCTGATAATACATTTACGCTTGTGAAACTCTCACCTAAAAACTTAACCAGGAGAGAGTGGGGGTACTTCTCCAGATGCTCCATGTAATGCTTTAGATGAGACAGGAGGAATCGAATCTCCCTTCTGCTCTGTGTCTTCAGGAAGAATCGTTTATCATTCCTGTAATAAGAAGAATATGAATACACGATGCAATATTACACTTAAGAGCTTGGCAGTAAGTGTGTAAGAGAAAGAGCTTTGTCTAACACACACGCTTTTTTGAACAAGAACCTCGTGAGTAATGATTAACACATAGAAAGATATATACAGTATGTATCAATACATACTATCCAACAACTTGATCAAAGCCTAACACTCACTGCGTAACTCACATAGCAAGCAAAGTTTTTAATATTTAAGGATAGTGATTGTTTTTAAGACTGCGTTTGTTAAACTGGCTCCTGACCCAAAATGATCTTTGCGGGCATCATTTTAGAAAAATACATATCTCGTTTCTTAAAGCTGACAGATACTGTAGGTCAAAGTATGCTATAGGCGGAAAAATCTAATTTTGGCTAAAACCTGGTTTTTCCATCTTTTCCGTAGCTTTTTTGGCTATTTGGTAGAATCTGCAATTTCATAGATGGCCATACATGATATAATACTATTTTAACTAGTCAAACAACCAATTTAAAAATTAAATGAAATCATAATTTGCCTTTTTGTATAAGATCGTATTTATTGCCTTAGGTTGTGCAGTTTCCTAAAGAAATTGGCTGGTAAGTTGTTCTGAGCCTTTGGAGAATTTGCTACACTTCTTCTGTCTCTAAAGATAAAATCTCAGATAGCCTTACTAGTCAATTAGTTATTTAAAAAAAAAAAAAAAGGATCCCGGTGATGTTTACTTAAAATAAAAATAGAAAAGATTTTAAAATGCTATAACTTCTGGTTGAGACATACCCAGAATGGAAACATTTCAGTTCAGTGAAAATGTAGTGTTCAGAACTATATATAGTAGAGAATGGGATTTCCAAGGGCACCACACACACACACACACACACACACACACACAGTGGTGTATCTAAACTGCAGGCTGTTAGTGCTGACTCACGTTAGGAAGAAATCTGCTTTGCTCTTTGAATTGCTGATGAACTGCAGGTAGCAGCCTTCAGAGGAGAGAGAATGCTGATACTCTTTCTCTGTCATCCCCAGAGAGCGCCGCAGGCTTGCAAACACCGGCCCTGCAAACGTCTCCATCCTAAAGTCCTTTACACAGACAGTCACATGAGCAAATAATGACAGATTCTAGATTATTCCGTAGGTAGTCTATTACTGCAGCGAGCAACTGCAGTGTACTTCAGTAATAATAGGAGATGTAGTAAAAGGTATGCAAAGTACACAATGTTTCCAGGATGTTTTGGACAAAAGTCCTTCATCAGCTGTGCAAGAAAAGTGCTTCTGAAGCTGTAGGAGGTGAAACCTGTAGATTTTCGAACAACAGGTATTACATCATTTCGGATATCAACCGGTGTGACCTCATACAGCCTCAGAAGCACTTTTCTAGCACAGCTGATGAAGGACTTTTGTCCAAAACATCCTGGAAACATTGTGTATTTACCTTGCTAACACTTTTACTACATCTACCATTATACTACATCTAGCACAAATATATTCAAAATTAACAATACCAAGCAACACCATTATAACATATTAGGTAGTTAGATACCACATAATATAGACAAAATGACACCACATATACATAACAGATTACACTATTACTGATTCTGACAGCTGTTAACGTATACACATACTGTATAATTTAATTTAAAGTCACTGTAATTCGTAAGTACCTTATGGATTTGTGTCACCTCAAGTTGGTAATCATCTTCAGAGAGTTCGTTCTGAAACAGTAGACAGGAAATGAACATGATTATGATGGTTGTGAGGTTGCATATTAATTATAAATAACTTTCTACTTTCCACAGAATCAGTGTTGGCCATGATTCCCTGTACTGACAAAACTGAACTGAAAATATGTTTTCTTCAAATCCACTTTTAATATTTTAATTGTTGATGGAAGACTGTATTTATGTTATATACAGATGGGCAACAACTTAAAGGACAGCACAAGTGATTCGATATTACTGCCTGCTAAAGGGTTTGCTCTCTCTGACATTGATCTGAGGGGAAAAAAAACTAGAGTTATAATCATCTTCAGATGATTTGCCTGGCTGTGTTTTGACCCCCACTATATATTTGGATTTGCTCAATAAAGCAGATACCGTGTTTGTGCACTTGCATCCTGTCTCTACTATGTTACATTCTCAACACTGGACATGATTCATCATCACATGCTACTCACAAGAGTTTGATCTTTGTGGTTTGTATTAAGATTGATCTACAGTGTACAGAGTTAACAGGATCAGTTTCCAGTTCTTGCCCAGAGTTTCCACCTTTTTAAAGAGAGGGATCATGTGACAATTAACATGTGTCTCGCTGAACCACTACAACCCCACATTCTTCCAGAATGTAACAACGTGCATTTTTGAGCTCCTCATTTATTAAAGTTACAAAACCTAAGCACAACAAAATATCGGTAATGTAGTGTTTTTATGTGTGTAAGATGGACGTAGGTGCTTTGAGTCAGAAACAACAGACTGCACATTCACTATCATTCACAGGCAAACTGGTGCATAAGCAGGCTAAGTTCAACATATGACTGTGTGTATGTGTGTGTGTGTGTGTGTGTGTGTGTGTGTGTGTATAACCTACACATATGCTCTTCATACACTAGACTAGCAAAGCAATGCCAGAGTAACATTTGAGTACTTGGGTGGGAATTTGTGGCTTCCTTGCCTGTTTAGCTGTTGGATCATGAGTATAAGAGCGAAACCAAACAACAGCACTAGAGAAAGATAAAGACTAGCACAACAGCTTTTTAAAAGCTTCCTAATGTGTTTTACAGGAACATTCTTCCATTCCTTCTTTCATTCCTTCGTTACCCATGACACAACGTAAAGTCACACTCCAAGGGATTTCAGTCTTATCTCTATCCATGTCAACTGTAGTGCATGTGTGACTACTAAGAACCATAATTTTGATTTAGATAAAAATTATAAAATATATAAAATAATTATATATAAATAAAAAACAACTGTTTACTCAATCTCATTTATAATGAAAGGCTTAGGGTAAAAAAAAACTGTAAATAGCTCACTATAGAAAACAAATTCAATACTACAACCATTAACAATGAGTCTCTTAGGACAAGATACACATGAGACAATGTCCTAATAAAACTCTTCTTATGTAGTGTTATTGAAAACTGGAGAAATACAGTAAAGAGTAATTCCAGTTTCTTTCACATTTTCTGGTATGGTTTTATGGTATCCAAGTGACATCAGACACATCGTTGAGGCAGATGAGCTACATCACGTTCCACTCCTGTCAGCCGAGAACAGGAAATTGAGGCTATAGAGGCCACAGGCTCACCAAAACTGTTTCACAAGACACAAGACAGCAGTTTGAGTCCAGGGATTCTTGCTGGTGACGCCGCTGCAGCAGAAATCGTGATTAATCAGTCCAAGAATGTGGTATCAACAGCATAAATCTGTAGACCCAAGTGGTGGACTAACGGTGTGGGGAATATTTTCTCGGCACATACTGGGCGGGTGCCATAATACCAATCAAATATTGTGTGAATGCCACCGTTGCTGACCATGTACATCCCTTTATAGCCACCAATTGAACTTGGTCTTATCTTATCCTTATCCGTAGCCTTATCGATAAAGACTATTTTCCAGTATGATAATGCACCATGTCACAGAGTCGTCTCAAGCTGGTTCTATGAACATGACAATGAGTTCAGTGTACTTCAATGCCCTCCCCAGTCCCCAGCTCTGAATCCAAAAGAGCAACATGGGATGTGGGAAATTTGCAGCATGAAATGCACAGCTGACAAATCTGCAGCGATTATGTGATGCAATTATGTCAACGCGGACCAGAATCTCAAAGGAAGGTATCCAACACCTTGTGGAATACATCCCACGAGAGAATGATCTAAGAGCGAATGATTCATTAGCAAAATATTTTGTTAATGAATAGTTTTGTATCTGTTTTTAAGATGATATTATATCCATTTATAAATGGAGAATGTACCCAGATAATTGTAGATAAATAGAGGAGATGTTGATGTGTTATTGGTCTATTAAACCTTTTTTTTTTCTGTCATAAAGCCCACTTGACATTGGACTAAGTGTAATATGGACCGTTGCCTAAAATAATAAAATAAAATAAAATAATGACACCCCAGCCTTACACATTACGAAAATAGTAGATAGAGATCAGCCGGAGTATTCCTTTAAAAAAGAAAAAAACTTTGGCGTGATTGTTCTCCGCCTATTGCTCTGTGCGGTGGAGACTGAGGCATTGTGGTATCCCTCCACCCCTCTCCTACACAGGCTTCACAATTGTGTTTGTGTCAGCAGAACTGTGATGTTCTCTTCTTCTTTCTCAGGGGGGCCAGGCACCGTGAGCACCCAAAACAATACACTGGATAGCAAGTTCATATTCGTAAACACATGGTCACTATGGGACCAAACCTAAACACGCTGCTCTCTCTGGGACTTAATCAACCCCCTAATTACTTATATACACAATGTTTGAATCTGGTGTGTCTTTAATAACATCTATTATATTTAATATCAGGACTGGTGATGGGTCCGGACATACAGCACATTTCTCACACTTGTAAAGACATCTCTTTTACTATTAGTTTCACTGTAGTTACTGAATCATAAGCCGTGATTTTAAAGGGTTAAAGGCATGAGCTGAAAATCAGGTAAACCACTAAATTATATTATCAAGCACACTTCGAGAAGCTGCCTAAGTCAGCAAGATTTCTTCGAAGTTTGTGGAACTCTTGAGAGAATGAAATCTCAGTCATTCTGTTCACAACAATTCCATCAAAGTGTTAAAAACCGTTGCCAAAAGCCGGCTGTTTTTAAATTACAATAATGTGATATAATTATAATCTGTGATAATAGTTACTGCAATATGAACATTTTTATCAGCATATAACTATTATCTACTTAATATCCGTTTGTAGTTTGGTAATATAAAGAGTCGATATTTATTTCTCTATACTCTGTGTTAGTGGTCCTGAAATCTACTCGGATTAGTCTGATAAACTAAAAATGAACTTTACATTATATTTCTGCTGCGGCGTTTAAGGGAAAATAAAACACTGACAAAATATTTGATGTCATTAGTTGAAAAATAACAGTTTCAGCACAAATTGCTAATGTTTAATGCTTTCTTCCGGATGGAGTGTGAAAAGCACGTGTGGTCACTGTTTAATACGAAATGCTTTAAACTTTAAACAGCTGCAACAACTCTTAAAGCATTAACCGTTAAAAGTTAAAACCATTAAAACATTAAATGTGTTTTAATAGCACATTTTGGTTAATGGAAATTCACAATAAAGAAATTGAGTTAAGACGAGAGCGCAGCCGGTTTTGGATGAGTCCTGCACAGAAATCACCCTCTCAGAGGGCACTGTCCACTCTAAAGTGTCCTTCAAAGTGCTTTGAAAAGGTGCTTATTGCTATTCTTATTACTCACAGGTATTGGGTTGTCGATGGTGTTCTGCACAGCAGCAGCCAGGCCTTCCTTCATCATGCAGGTGAGTGAGAAGAACTCGTGCTGCTGGTCGATTTCAAACACACCCAGGAGCTTCCAGCGCTGCCGCAGGCCTCCCCAGACCTTCCTCTTGACCACCCGCATACTGCTGCTGCTGCTCGGCCCTGCCATCTCCATCTGCTGCGGTTAGCAGTCCAAATGCAAAATATAACACTATTACTTCAGACGGCTCCATTCCACTGGCTCCGTGCAATATCACCATGGAATGGTTTAATCCTAAGAACCATTTATTTCCTGATAAACCTGATGCAGAATAAGTTAACAATATAATCAGCATTCTGTTCATGACAAGTCTCCTGTGATGTAAATATAATTAGCTTAGAGAGGCCTTTGTTCGTAAAGTATCCACTAATTCATGTTAAGCTGTGCTACAGGCTCAGAAATAAAGGCACCCAACTGTACTTTTCCTTGTCGCAGGGGTCTAATCAGCAAGGTCGTACCTTTTGTACCTTTAACCAGCTTTAAGAGTAAAGCTTTAAAGCTACTTTAATCAGTGTTCCTTAAGGTCCAATTGTGGACCGTAAATTCTTTTTAAAAGTATAAAAAGATGTACCATTTATGATCCCACCCCAGCAACAAGATACTTTTATTTCTAAGAGTGTATGTGGTATAGCATCTGCCTTTTTCTCTCTCCATTGTTATACGAATAATATCTTTTGCATACTGTTGTATTGGCTGTATCATAATATCCTATATTTAACCTAATATTCCTCTCTGTTTTCCAATTCCTGGTCCTCATTTTTCCCAGAATGTCACATTTAGCAGTTTTCAGCCAAAAACAGATCTTGAATCTTCATTTTCTGCTGCGGGTGCAATAATGTCTTCATTTCTTTCTAGTGCACATTTTCCACTCTTCTTGCTGCAAATCCACATGTGAGCTCGTGTAAATCATAACAGAAGATGACAGACCTGCTGCTTCCTGTTTCCTTGACAACAAGACAAGTGGTAAAGAATGGAGTGTGTTTTCAGTTGGAGCACGCTCTCTGTTCCACACTAATGATCTGAATAATCTACCCTGCTCAAAAATTCATAGTGACCGTTAGAGGTTTCTGTTGGTTTCTAGTGGTAGAGTAATGGTTATTGACTTTATTTTGTGTTTTCCATCTTGAAGGAAAGATTCAAGACACATTAGATGTTTAGTGTTGTAGGAGTGTGGTTTCTGATGGAGGCCTTGTGGTGATAATCTGGGGCTGATTCCATGGTCCTAATGGTCTTCTGTGATATTTGTGGTAAACAGTAATAACCCTGGTGCTTCAGACCGTCAACATGGAAACAGAAAAGCACTGATAAGTAGCATCCATCCAGACAGAACTGGCAACTCTTCCATTAGGCTACAATTCAATCAGTAAGACACGGAATATCTCCCAGATCTGTAATTGCATAAAGAATGAGTCGGCTTCTGGCAACCATTAGATGAGGTAATATTTACAGTTTCATTAGTAAGTGAAACAATATAATGTAATATTTTTCCCAGCAGGGTACAATTTCCAAAGAGCTGTATGTAACAAAGAATGCTGTACTTCTGCTATGTAAGAAATAAAACATGCTGTTATAAAAAGATCAACAACGGAGCAGAGCATTACCACCCTGAAGTTGATTATTTTCCTAAAACAGCATGTCCCAAAATGTTTTATTCTTCTTATACCACATTGTGTCAACTAGTACAATTTTCTATTAATTAAAGAAAAACATGCATGTTTTATCTCATTATAGTTACATTTAATGTTGTGGTACGTCCGCTAAACAAGTGAGTTCTTGTTGCGACTTAAGTTATAGCAGCTATAAACAACAGTTCCCTCACCAAACTCTCGTTTTTTTTGCTTTGAACAGGATGTAAACCTTTGAACAGGATGATTGGAGTAAATTGTAATTATTTTGTTTAAAGATCTTATTTTTTCATTTAGTACTGCATCTCAGAAACTGCATAAGTTATAATCCGTTTATGAGGAGCATCCGTAATCAAATTGCCTATGTAAGCTGTTACTAAAGAAACTATAACGTATTCGATTTTGTGATTTTAATATAAACTATAATGTATTAGATTATGCAATTAAATGTCAATCTTGCATCAACTAGAACTGCTCTCAGAGCTTCTGTTACAGAAAATTCATCAACACATTCTGACTGATCAGGACTGAAGAATCAACAGTGCTGTGTTATAAAAGCTAGTACTTAGGAGATGTATACTCTGATATTTTATGATATTCAAAGGATACTTATTGTCACTACCAAGGCATTTTATTCAGGAGAAACCAGCTTAGGTAGGCAGGTATGAGGAATAAGGAATAATGCTGCACCTGGCCCAAAGCACTGGATCAATATCAAAAAGACTATGACGTATTTTCAATTCACTGACGTCGTTTATCCTACGAATATCTGTGACGATGACTGATACGGCACTGAAACATGGGACTTAACATTCGTTCATATGTTCTTTCTCAGGAGCCGCTTTATCCTGGTCCTTGATTCTTAATACTTTGTGTTGTTACCTGGATGATCAGCGACTGGTTTTATGTTTTGTGATAGTTGTTCATGAGGCCCTTGTTTGTCCTGAGCAATTAAACTGCCCACTGTTCTTCAGAAGAATCCTCCAGGTACTGCACATTATTTGCTTTTCCAGCATCTTCTGAATATTTGACCCCTTTCCAACAGCGGCTATATGAGGCATCCATCTTTTACACTTAGGACAACTGAGGGACTCATATACAACTATTACAAAAGGTGCAAACATTCACTGATTCTCAAGAAGGCAAAACAATACATTAAGAGCCAGGGGGATGTAAACTTTTGAACAGGATGATCGGTGTTAATTGTTATTATTTTGTTTAAAGATCTTATTTTTTCCATTTAGTACTGCCATTCAGAAGTTATGTAAGATATTTAAATGTTTCCCTGTTCAAAATTTTACACCCCCCTGACTCTTAATGTCTTGTGTTGCCAGACCCCAACTATGTATGTGTATATATGTATGTATATAAATATATATATATATATATATATATCAATTCAATTTTATTTGTATAGCGCTTTTAACAATGGACATTGTCACAAAGCAGCTTTACAGAAATAAGATAGTAGCAAGGAAAAACTCCCTGAGATGACATGAGGAAGAAACCTTGAGAGGAACCAGACTCAAAAGGGAACCCATCCTCATCTGAGTGCAGTTATAAATAAATCCCTTCTAACTGTGTACTACACGGACAAATAGTGCAATTGTGCAACCAGTAAGTTCATCACAGTTTTCACTTGAAGTCTGGTTTGTTGAAAATAGCCACTGTCCACTGATGGAGACCTGAGCGCAAAACTACTCATCTGCAGCCCCAAAGCCAGGGGGGTGTGAAATTTTGAACAGGATGATCAGAACACACTGATCATCCTGTTCAAAATTTTACACCCCCCTGGCTCTTAATGTATTGTTCCCAGACCCCAACTATATATGTATATGTATGTGTGTGTGTGTGTGTGTGTGTGTGTGTGTGTGTGTATATATATCTAGATATATATATATAGATAGATAGGTATAACTGTATATGTAGATAGATAGATAGATAGATAGATAGATACACACACACATATACTGGCTCTTAATGTCCAATGTTCCCAGACCCCAAATGTATATGTATAGACAGATAGATAGATATACACACACACACACACACCGATCATCCTGTTCAAAATTTTACACCCCCTGGCTCCCCAGTTTCGTGCACCCCGCTCTATTGTATTCCCAGAGCCTAACTATATATATATATATATATATATATATATATATATATATATATATATATATATATATATGTTAAAAAAAACTGAATCTGTGCATATCTTCAGTGAATGTTTTGCGTGTTTGGGGCAGATGCAGCTCCAGCAGTGGTCTCTGGCCAGCTCACAGAGGCTTATTTGTCTGCAGTGATGAGAATCAGCTGCTCAGATGCAGCAGATTAAATCTGATAACTCAGCTCCTTGACATGAAGGGTAAGTGTATGTTAATAGCTTTTTAACCTTTTCATAACCATGACCTGGCATGAAACATACACATGAACTCTGCCATAAAAACACTACGTTACATAGGCTCTTTTTCATTCTGGACTATTCGGTAGGTTTTTGAATATTTCTCACAGAAAGAAAAAACACCTACCTTATCCTTCTTGACAGCGTTGTCGAATACAGCAGACAAATCTTTTTTTATTTGTTTATTTTTCTGTTAGCAAACTCGACTGAAAGAAGGAGCGCTTTCAGAATGAACATAGAGCTCAGCATGAACATGGACATTTCCTAACAATCCTGTCTGTTAAACAGGAAACAGTTTTGAGGAAGAATTAAAAAGATGTTACCTCAGTTTGACTCATCATGGAGACACTGCTTCATGTCCACCGACTCTGCGGTTTCAGCGCATTCTTTCTGTCCTCAGCTGCCACATCGCTCCGCGCTCTGCTTCTGCCTGGGAGTCGATTCCAAAAAAGAGTCGATTCCGAAAGAGAGTCGATTCTTCGATGACAGCCACTGAGAAATCGAGAGTCGACTCCACACAGTGAAATAGTTTGTTTATGTATTATTTTTTTTATTCATTGTAGGTTGATGAAGAAATATACTACATAATATTACCGCACGAATGTGTTATTTAATCATTTAAGGCACGACCTCCCGCCATCTTGCCATGTTAATAACACTGCCATAAAATACCTTTATTACAGTTTCACTGCAAATAATTCAAATAACATGTTGGTGATAATATGAAATAAAACGACAGCATATAAAATAAAAACATTGACATTTTATTTTATAAAAAATTAGCTCTACCTTTCCTTTTCTCTTCTTTCAATAATCTTTAGGTACTTCACAGTCCATCAGTTTGATATCTCTATGTTTATAGGACAGCTATCAGACGAGTAGCTTTCAAACGTAAACAGGGAAAATGCATGATTCCGATTGGTTAATCCTACTTCTCACCATAGCAACTGGTAGCCAATAAAATGTGATTAAACAAACTGATTCGTCTGATGTTAAATATGGAATCGTAACGGCTTAGTTTACGTTTTATGAACATCAGTAAAGCGCAATTACTGCGCAAACGATGTTATTTGAAAGGTATATAATCAGCTGCGCGGTGTGTGTGTTATATTAAACATCACGAATGAAGCATTTGGAACCGTTATAAACTATTGGAGGGGAGTTCAAACCCTCTGAGACGGCTGTGAACTGAGAGGAGGAGGTTGTCATCTCCACATCACAAACCACAGCAGTTTAAACAGTATTTTACTTTGGACAATGATGTAAAATGTAAAATTATAAAACAAAAAACAAACTTGAATTAAACAACATCGCCAGTTAACTAATCAGTTAATTAAAGAACAAAAGCCAGGCTGCTTAAGGCAACCCTCCAAGAAGCTAAAGTAATTTAGCATGTGTTAGTTCTCCAAATCATATTGCTGATTAAATCTTCATTAATGTTCAAATGAATTTAGCATATGAATTTAGTAAATGTGACAAAATTCCTTAAGCATAATAGTGTATTAGCTACTTTTAGTATAATTAAGGTGTTTCCTGTCTTCTGCTTTAGTTTCTGGAATTGAGAATCGACTCTTTGAAGCGACTCCTTCGATTCTCAGCACCTGCAGTGGGAATCGGAGTCGACTCCAACACTTCAGGAATCGAACAGTGCTGTCGCTCTCGCGAAGCCGCACTGAGTGTCACGAGCGCAGTGAAAGCTCCGCCCACACGGTGCCGCTCTCGTGCGCTTATTATTACAATACTGTTTTTATACATTCTTTAGTTCACGAATTAGAACATGCATTAATTTCAAGAATTTCCATCCACCCATGCCATCCATTTTCTGTACCAGTTATCCTGCACAGGGTTACGGGGAGCCTGGAGCCTATCCCAGGGGACTCGGGGGCACAAGGCAGGGGACACCCTGGATAGGGTGCCAACCCATTACAGGGCACAATCACACACACTCACCATGGACAATTTAGAGATGCCAGTCAGCATACAATGCACTGGGGGAGGAAACCAGAGTACCCAGAGGAAACCCCCAAAGCATGGGGAGAACATGCAAACTCCACGCACCCAGGGCGGAGGTGGGATTCGAGCTCCCAACCCTGGTGCCGCGAGGCAACAGCACTAACCACTAAACCACCATGCCCCCTCAAGAATTTCCAATCAAGCTGAAATGTAAAATATTTTAGTTTATATTTTAAATCATTATTTAAACATGAACAGTGGCCTGTGTAGGTTTATAGACAAGGGATATCAATGGGGAATGTCTGATTTGATGTTTATAGAAGCAAATGACATTACTGTATTGACTTTAGTTACTCTGTAAGTCCTAATACTCAAGGGATATGAAAATACTTACAATGCTACAGTGACTACTTATATCAGCAAGTGCTAGACATGATGTGCTAGATATGATTCATTGCATGAATTGCATAGGAGGAAGAGACATATGAGATGTGTCGTGTGGGAATTGTGGTTGCACAGCTTATTTTCATTCCATATGACCGCACCCCAGAGTATTAGCCTACAAACCAGTAATGAAAGTAAAACCCCTTGACGTGATCCATTTTTTTTTGTTTTGTATACAGAGTCATACCATGTAGCTACAATTATTGAACATTTCATCAACTACACCTACGATACAAGTGGACTTTGTAGGTGTACATTTGATGACACCTATTCGTCTGCTGTTACGCACAACTCAACTTGTCAGCCCTCTTCTACATTGTCAGTTAGTGAAACTGGACCACCATAGGACCACCGTAGGACCACCGCTGAGCAGGTATTTTTCTCAACACACCAATCAAAAATGTCCATCCAGTCGCATTCTCTGACTGGAAATGGACACCGATGAAGGGCAATGTGGCCTTACAAGGTTAACGTATCTAATAAATGGCCAGTAAGTGTACGCAGTGTTTAAAAACCCCTCAACAATCACATCAGCTCGACACACACTACCATGCCAGTGTCTCTGCTGTGCAAAATTCAGTACAGGTCCAAACCAGACACTTCTAATAAATTCTATAACATATATATAATCATATAATGTATATAACAATAATATAACCATACTCACAATCTTATAATCCTTAGCTTAGAGTTGAATTCATTGTGCCACCATCATCATTTCTAGCTGCCGTAATTTCTTAGACACAAACCTGAGATAATCGATAAGAACAGTAGGACATGATGCAAATGTTTATGTAATAATTATTTATTGCAGCATGTACAAAAAAAAAAAAAAATTTGTGTACCTTCTCTCATTAACATCTCATCAATCAGCATTGAGCATGTTATCCCTATTTATCATTTACTAGCACACATTTATGTCTATTTACAGTCTAATAGGATGGCAGAAATGCATAAGAGCAATGTTTTAGTGGTTGCTGAACATAGCAACTGTGTACAATGTAACAGCAGATAGGACAGTAATGCATTTTTTCATGTCAGTGGAATGAAATTTCCACAGATTTCCACATATATATTAATGTAGTCTCTTGTGCTCTCCAATTGGCTCCTTTACACTCATTGGTCATTTCCTCAGGGCTAAACTGTCTGCTACATGAAAAGCCAGGAAGCTTCAGTGAACAGTTATACATGAGACTTAAGTACAGGAGCTGATACGCAGGCTGAGTTTTCGTCATGTCCTTTTTTGGGCAGCCGAATGACAGCGACTGGAGAGTTCTAGTCGACTTTCTTTGGTTTACGATTCTTCCAAGTGACTATTCCTATGAAGGTACCTGGAAAAAAGGTTTAAAGGGTTTTTTTACAACAGTGCAAGTTAGTCATATAGCAAGACGTGTGTCTCAAGTAAGGAACATGCATAAAGGATTAGGATTATTTTCCTATACAAGTATGTCCTGAAGTGTTTTATTTCTCTTATAGCACAGCATTTACAGTTAAAGGAGACCCTGGCTGTGAAAAGTTGGAGAGCACCTCACATAATGTGTCATGGTATCGGACCATCATGGCAATTTATCACAGCTTACAACATCTTCCACAACCCAGTTATTTTGTCTTATGACGAATGTTACAAAGAAAAGGCTTTACCAAGAAAATGTTACGCAACATTAACATCTTGACTTCTCATGCGACAAAATAACAATTCATTATGCACAGAAACACACTCACCAAGCATTATATTAGGAATGCTACACTAATACTGAGTAGGGCCTCTCTTTGCTCTTAAAACAGCCTCAATTCTTCATGGTATGGATTCCACAAGATGTTGGAAACATTCCTCTGAGATTCTGGTCTATGTTAACACGATTGCATCACGCAATTCCTGCAGATTTTTCAGATTTAGTTTCATGCTGCGAATCTCATGTTCTATTGGATTCAAATCTGGTGACTGGGAAGGCCACTGAAGAACACTGAACTCATTGTAATCTTCATGAAACCAGTTTGAGATGACTTATGCTGTGTGACATGGTGCATTATCATGCTGGAAGTAGCCATTAGAAGATTGGTAAATTGTGGTCATGAAGGGATGCACATTGTCAGCAACGATACTCAAACAGGCTGTGGCATTCAAGCGATGATTGGTTGGTATTAATGTGCCCAAAGTGTGCCAAGAAAACACTCCCTACACCATTACACCACCTCCACCAGCCTGGACTGTTGACTCAAGGCAGGTTGGGTCCATGGATTCATGCTGTTGGTGCCAAATTCTGACCCTACCATCTGTGTGCCTCAGGAGAAATTGAGATTCATCAGACCAGGCTGCGTTTTTTCCAATCTTCAACTGTCCGGTTTGGGTGAGCCTGTGTCCACTGCAGCCTCGGCTTTCTGTTCTTGGCTGACAGAAGTGGATCCCGATGTTGTGCATGAAAATCCCAGGAGATCAGCAGTTACAGAAATACTCAAACCAGCCTTCTGGCACCAACAATCATGCCATGGTTAAAGTCACTGAGATCACATTTTCCCCCCATTCTGATGGTTAGTGTGGAACATTACCTGAAGCTGTATCTGGCCCGTATCTGCATGATTTTACACACTGCCCTGCTGTCACATGATTGGCTAATTAGCTAATTGCATAAATGAGTAGGTGTAGAGGTGTTCCTAATAAAGTGCTCAGTGAGTGTACATTCTCAATGCAGTCAAGCAATTTTCACTTCGACAGATGTTTACACAGAAACATACACTATGTCTGCCAAACTTACCAACACAGAGTAAGAGTATCAATGCTGCTATGCCAGGAAGTATGACAGAGTACTCCCGAGGAAGAAAGTAACTGTGGATCACGTGATCGCTGTCGACAAATGGCTGAAAAGAAAGCAGAAGACGGTCAGCCATCACTGAAGCTCTGGGTTTTGCGTTAAACTAAACAGTCGAAAATCAGCGTAAGGTTGGAGAACAAAAAAGGGGAATGGCATCCTTGTACACTATACACTACATGAGTATACACTGCATACTGCATACTATTAATCGTAGTAGTATGCAGCATAGTGTCAGGTATCGTTTATCATTTGGGATACTACACCATCCTGTGGTCACTCATCAATCATACTCCCATGTGCACACAGCTCCTTCAGTATTATATTAGACTGACTAATATCTGTGCAGAATATTTTGACCTTACATGTGTTACATTTTAGTGGTTAAGGTTAAAATAATGCAGCAGAGAAAGGATATCAAACAGTAAAAAAAAAAACACTTTATCCTATCCTATCCTAAATAGCTAATCTTCTCTCTGTATCAAGTATTACGCCGTCACAGCCAGTTAATAAGAGCCCATTAAAAAAAACAAAAAAAAAGATGCTCAAGCAACAACTAAAAGCCAAGCTGAAATGGCCGTTTTTCTGAATGCAAAGCTACTTTAAAAGTCACTTTACTGTGTAGTTTCATTTTACTTACCAGCACTATAACCCATATGGTGTAGTATGTGAACAGTAATAGACTGAAGCCAACGAGGCCCAGACCGACAGCTTGATCTGCTCCGGTTGCCTTTTCAAAAGACAAACGTGAAAGATTTCTGTTACTATGTTACAGCCAGGGTTTAACCCATAAATGCCATAAATGTTCATACATTTAGCAAAATAGTATTTATATCTAACATACAAATTCTATTTCACTACGTGTAAAACTATTAATAAGTAATAAAATAATAAACATTTTTGTTATATCCTAATACTTTGTTGGTTACTTATGGAATGCATATTACATAAGTAACTACATATTGCTGAAATTATAAAATATTTATATAGATAATTAAGTATTCCTTGTTATTCTAACACTTATTTAAGAAAAACTGCATTTTTTGGAATGAGTAGTTCTGTAATATTTAGCAGAATCTGTTTCACATTAATGACAAACAAAATATTAAAATATAACAAAAATATACACCGATCAGCCATAACATTAAAACCACTGACAGGTGAAGTAAGTAACACTGATTATCTCGTTACGACGGCACCCGTCAAGGGGTGGGATATATTTGGCAGCAAGTGAACAATGGGCAAGTGAACAGCAAGTGGCAGCAGGAAAAATGGGCAAGCGTAAGGATTAGAGAGACTTTGACAACGGCCAAATTGTGATGGTTAGAAGACTGGGGCAGAGCAGCTCCAAAACGGCAGGCCTTGTGGGGTGTTCCCACTATGCAGTGGTTAGTACCTACCAAAAGTGGTCCAAGGAAGGACAACCGGTGAACTAGTGACAGGGTCATGAGCTCCCAAGGCTCACTGATGCACATTGGGAGTGAAGGCTAGTCCATCTGGTCCAATCCCACAGAAGAGCTACTGTAGCACAAACTGCTGAAAAAGTTAATGCTGGCTATGACAGAAAGGTGTCAGAACACACAGTACATCGCAGCTTGCTGCATATGGGGCTGCGTAGCCACAGACCTGTCAGAGTGCCCATGCTGACTCCTGTCCACTGCCGAAAGTGCCTACAACGGACAGGTGAGCATCAGAACTGGACCACGGTGCAATGGAAGAAAGTGTCCTGGTCTGATGAATCACGTTTTCTTTTACATAATGTGGACAGCCGGATGCATGCACGTTGCTTACCTGGGGATGACACGGCAACAGGATGCACTATGAGAAGAAGGCAAGGCGCCGGAGGCAGTGTGACGCTCTGGGCAACGTTGGGAAACCTTGGGTCCTGCCATTTGTGTAGATGTTATATTGACATGTACCACCTACCTAAACATTGTTGCAGACCAGGTACACCCCTTCATGGCAACAGTGTTCCCTAAAGGCAGTGGCCTCTTTCGGCAGGATAATGCGCCCTGCCACACTGCAAAAATTGTTCAGGAATGGTTTGAGGAACATGACAAAGAGTTCAAGGTGTTGACTTGGCCTCCAAATTCCACACATTTCAATCTGACTGAGCATCTGTGGGATGTGCTGGACAAACAAGTCTGATCCTTGGAGGCCCCACCTCACAACTTACAGGACTTAAAGGATCTAATGTCTTGATGCCAGATACCACAGCAAACCTTCAGAGGTCTTGTGCAGTCCATGTCTCGAAGGGTCAGAGCTGTTTTTGCTTTATAGAGGAATGGTTTTATTTCCAAATGAAATGTATTCTTTAAGTCAGTCATTGCAACTGTTAACAGCAGTGTATGGACTTGATCATTAAAGCAATAAACACACTGTGTTCATTTTGTTAGTTTGAAGGCTTTACTGGATCGTGTATCTTTGCCAGGAAAAAAAAATCATAAGATATTTTGATACTGCAGTCGGAAAGTAATTAAGTAAAAGAAGTAATGAACTTTTTTGCATTATATTTCCATGATATTAGTGTTGAGATCTCAGTATGATACATAAACTGAAGAAACAGGGCTCCTAAATTTCACAATATACCTGCTGTTTATACAGTCATAACTCTAACTGTAATCATGCAGACTCAGTACAAATAATAAACACTACAAGTTTGGTTTTTAAATATCATAAACACTATTAGGTTCTTGTTAAGCAAGCTAATCAAGACGCCCAGCTTTCTGTGAAGTTAGCTAGCACTGAGAGATTTATTTCCTCCCGGAGCAGTATATTTAAATATGTGCCACTTTCTTAACCATTTCTTAATAACACGTAAGTAAATAAGCGTAAACACAAGAAAAAGCTTTATTTCACCTTACCATGTCGAACCCGTCACTATCTGAGGTATTTCCTGTAGTGTGCGCTTCCGGTTTCCGGTCCGCAGCCGACAGAAAGATGTGAAATGTATTTTTTCAGAGGACACAAACGCCGCAAGATGGCGACAGAGCACAACTCGATGATTTCTCAACAGTTCTGTATATTTTCTTGTATAAGAGACAGTAAACAGGTTGTAAGTATATGTACAGTATGTGTCGCCTTCTGTATGTCCAAAATCACACCCTATTCCCTACATAGTGCACTATTAAGGGAGTTTCCACAGGCAGGAAGAAACTTACAGTAAATCTGGCTTTTAGATATTTGTATCTCATAATTTTGACATTTACGCACTACATTTCACAAGAAAAAAATATCTCTTCCTTTTCAAACACTACATCACTACATTTCTCTGAAGTAAGACAGCTTTATCTAAATGGCTAACACACGTGACAGGAAGAATGAGACCTAATATCTATTAATGTAATCTAACAGTTTCTACAGACACTTCGTATTTATCAAGGCAGTTTGTATTGTGAATTAGCATTCAGCTAGCTTGTGTTGTCAGAGTTATACTATAAAGCTGAAAGTTTGTGGACACCTGACCTTCACACCCATGTGGTCCTTCCCCAAACTGTTGTCACAAAGTTGGAAGCACACAGTTGTATAGGATGTCTTTGTCCTTCACTGAAACTAAGAGACTCAAACCTGCTCCAGCATGACAATACCCCTGTGCACAAAGCGAGCTCCATGAAGACACGGTTTGCCAAAGTTGGAGTGTCCTGCACAGAGCTCTGACCTCAACCCCACTGAACACCCTTTGGGATGAACTGGAATGCCGACTGCACCCCAGACCTCATCGCCTGACCTCACTAAAGCTCTTGTGGCTGAATGAGCACAAATCCCCACAGCAACTCCACAACACTCCAAAATCTAATGGAAAGCCTTCCCAGAAGAGTGGAGGTTATTATAACAGCAAAGGAATGGGATGTTCAAAAAGCATATACAAGAGTGATGGTCAAGTGTCCGCATACTTTTGGCCATATAGTGTGTTATGCTCACTAACATCTGAGAGATTAGGAATAAAGCTGTTTTTAGTCAGCTCATTTTTCCCTGTTTCCTTGGTGAAAGAGGGAACTAATTTACCAAGAGTACCTACATGTGATTTAAGGCAAATATCTTTTTCTTTCTTGTACTTTTCTTGTACATTCATACCTTAAGTAAAAGTACTTCTATACTTTACCATGTGCAAAGAATCTGAAGCTGTACTTCATCTTTAACCAGAGTATTTATTTCAATGAATACCTGCACTTTTACTTGAGTATAGAATTTAATAAGGAACAGGGAACATGGTGGCAATAATCTATCAATCTATAATAATAAAAGAAGTCCAACATGTATTATACGATGCCCAACATTTCCTTTATTTCCTCCCAAATAGTCCATTAATATGCATCCATAAACAAATTTACATTACAGAATATGAAACATCCATATCTGAGTGTACAAATACAGTTTAGATCCATCATGAAAACAATAATACATCAAATAATACAACATGAGGTCAAGAAAACTTTGGAAACAATATTATTTGTGTGATCGTAAAATAGAAGTATTCATCCATAATTCTATATTTTATATAATCAGAAAAATAAAGTAATTTGTGGTAGAGTTAAATATATGTATTGGCTTTTCATAGACATCTTAAATTTTCCAATATATACTGAAAATTTGATAACTGTACGGAATATAGTGGTGAAAATGAACCACTTTAAAGGAATCTTTCTGGCCGAGCCAAGTGCATAGCTTTATAACCATTTACAAAATAGAGAGACGGATGTCATTAGTTATGGACAAAGTTGTATATCTTGTTACATGAACGTTAGTATTTAAGTGCCGTTGTGGTGTGTGTCATCCCTAAAACATCACAGTGTAGTTTAACGTTTCATTTATAATTAATACCCAAAACTCATAATGATTCACGGAAGGTCTACACACACCACATTTTACCCACAAATCATTTTCAGTCTCAAAAACCGTGTAAATCAGGGTGTGGACACTTGCATCACGATGAGCGAATTACTTTGCATTTCAAGCATTCTTTGTAATTTTTTTTTATAACAGCAAATTACACAAACACTATGGTGCATGAAATCCTTTTGCCCCTCATACATCCCGATAATGTACTCACATAGCAAATTAAGTCAGGATTACATTTACGTTTGTGATTTGAAAAATTAAAAAAAATAAAATAAAAAATCACAGGTTACAGTCTGTTACGACTGAACAACAGCATGGCACGAGGCTCTTTATAAAGTAGAAAGAAAGAGCAAGCAGGTATAGCCTCTTAAGTAGTGTGTACATCAATCATCTCATGCTGGCACAATCCTCATTAATCACTAATGAAATAAGAATAAAGAGAGCTGTGATGGAAATAGCCATCGAAAATAAACCAGCCTGCTGGTTTGGAAATTCAGAAAGACAGCACAGAATTAGCATTAGCATGTGGCTGATAACCTATGTGAGCAAGATCGGCACAGAAAGTGACACACTGTGCTGCAAATAGATGTAGGAATCAGAAAGTGTGTGGCATGACAAGAGTCATGATTAGTTTAAAGAGCGTTTGGAAAATAAGTTCCCTTGATAAAAATTAGGCATCCTGCACAAATGCACTTATTTATTTGTAATGTACTTATTTTTATATATATATATATATATATATATATATATATATATATATATATATATATATATATATATATATATATATATATATATATAAATGTATAAGCTCCCTGGACAAAATTTTTTGTCACATCCACCAACAGTAGTGTGTTATTGTATTGTACAACGTCAATAGATTGCACACTTTATTAAAAAAAAAAAAAAAAAACGTATGCAAATGTCAATCATTCCAGATTCATATTTCAATGTGGTTATCTGTTGTTTTTATTCGAAAGGAAATGACATGTGACAATTTTTTTTTTTGTCTGGGGAACACAAATGTGC